>JABFPJ010002097.1:0-21259 GCA_022817425.1 Gryon sp. ZL-2020
TGGGTAAGCGTTTCAAACCTGCATGTATCCCACAAAAAACCAAGTTAGGGCCCACATCGGCCCTATCTTGGAACAGGGCATACCAAGGAAGGACCTATATTAAGCCTAGTTGACAATTCTGCTAGGGATTATATATATGTTACACGTGTTTTGATCATCACTGTGAGTAACATTTATAAGAAACAATGTATTTCGTTTAATTGTCGTAGTATGTAAAATTGTGAATTATTATATTAAACGTTTAGCGAACTTTGTAATGACGTCATAAGAAAATATTAAATTAAATAAAAGCTGTTATCCAATAATACAAAATGTTGTTACTTTCACCTAGGTCAGTGATATTTTATATAAAGAATCGTCTGTTTAAATTTATATATATTGAATTTAGAATAATAATAATAAACTGGGAAATTACTGATAAAACTGGAAAATTACTGATAAAAACTGCAAAATTACTTGTAACTTCAATAACAAACATTCCTTATAAAATCTAAAAAAATATGAAAATTCACT
The DNA here is from genome assembly GCA_022817425.1 of Gryon sp. ZL-2020. NCBI lineage: Eukaryota > Metazoa > Arthropoda > Insecta > Hymenoptera > Scelionidae > Gryon > Gryon sp. ZL-2020. The sequence goes on from JABFPJ010002097.1 coordinate 514, forward strand.
TATAAATCCTTAATTTTAATCCGGTTTAATACTAATTACTCATAATAACTACTAAACACATTTTGAACATATTTTATTACAAAATATAAGGAAAAATTAGAAAATTTTAGGTTTTTATTAGTAAATTTACGTTGCGAATTTACTATTAATTCCTTAAGAGTAAATTTATCAGGAATTATAAGGAGACTTTAATACGCGTTAAAATATCAAAAATAATTTGCATTAAATCCTGTAAAACAAATAATTACATTATATGCTAAATATAGTATTAGTATTATTTTTATAAAACATATATACATACACGGATAAAAATATGACAATCATTGCCAGAAATTCTGGCAATGATTGCCAGATCATTGCCAGATGATCATAACGATTTGATCATAACGAAATCCGTCAAGCAGCGTAAATAACATTTTTTTGTCTGTTTTCGCTAGATTTGTTTCGTGTAGTAAAAAAATAACTATTATCATAGAAGGAATGAGATATAATAATATATAAGAATATTTACTATCTGCCTTATAAAAATATTATAATTTTTTATAGAATATGATTATATGAATTATAAATATATATTAACTGTATATTCACTGTAAAAATGGGTTTTGATTTATTTTCTTAAATTCAGTAAAATATTCTTACATTCAGTATAAAATGTTCTTAAATTAAGTTTAAATTGTCTTAATTAAGAACATTTTACACTGAATTTCAGAATATTTTATACTGAATTTAAGAAAATGGGACAATCATTTTTTACAGTGTTAATAATTTAATATATAAAATAAGTAATAATTTACATACTAAATTATTAATTAATTATACAATTTATAATTATATATTAATAACAACATATAATAGTTGTTAATAGGAACTATGAAATTATGATAATGTTTATAATAATAAATATTGTATTTACAATACAACTTTTCAGTGTAATTCTTTTCATAAAAATAATGAATTTCGAGAGTAAAATATTATCCACACACACCAGTAATTGCGATAAAAATTAATGTCACTTTATGCAAATGATGGGATTTTATGAAATTCAACTTACGCATTTGCATAAAATATTATAAATGTTTATTGCAACTTTGGCCTGCGTGTAAAATAAACGCTTCTTTTTTGTAGGCTTATTTTTATGTTATCTGAAACGGGAGACATAAACGAAAGAATGATAAAGAACAAAATTGAACAGAAGCTGTAAGAAGCAATAGCGTAAAGGAGACTGCGTTACTAAAAGGTATATTGAAAAGGAAAGGAAAGAACGAGTTTCGCACGACGGCACAGTTGACGAGTTTTCTTGGCAATCATAAATGCCAGAACAAATGACAAAAGCAATAGTCCAAATTTGATATGAGACGGATAATAATGTTTTACTAAAAAATATCAAGTAAGTTTCAACGTGATGGGATTTCTATTTTCCAAAATATCTGTAATTCTAACAATTTTTAATTGTTTCATAAAAGTAACATTTGACGCAAGATATATTTCTTATCGTTATTTTTTAATTTTGAATTCCGTTTTATTAAATGGAATTATTTCTTAAACACGTTTTATAACAATAAAAAAAATATTCAAAAATACAATTTACTTTATTTTAACTTTAAATATACAAACGTTATTTTATAAACTATGAAACATTGTCTCATTTCTAGTAAAAAGAATGATATATTGTTAATATATTATTAATTTATTGACAATATATTACTTCACATTATATATTGTTTATATATTAACAATATATGGATAATATATTGGCAATATATGGCATTATAGTGTTTAAACCTTGGCAGTATATTGTCCATATATTAGTCATATATCGTCAATATATGCTTCTTTTTACTATGATATAAAGGCTGCATTAGATTTTTTTACAAATGTTATATTGAGAAAACTTTCGTATGAATATTTATTATAAGTACACTGAGGAAAATAAAATAACAAAAATTATTGCATTTTCTTGTATTCGTGTTGTATGCGCATAATTTTACAAAAATTACTATAAAATATAATAAAAATTGCCATATTTAATGCCAATTTTTACTGCTATTTATAAAAAGTGTCATTAATTATTACAATTTTTATTATATTTTATATTAATTTGTGTAAAATTATGCGTACACAATAAAAATACAAGAAAATATAACAATTTTTGTTATTTTATTTTTCGCAGCGTAATAGTAAATATTTGTATAAATGTTGTTCAGTGTAATACAGTTTAATTAATTTGAATTTTTCCTTCTTTTGAATAATTTCCCAAATGATAGAAGTTTCCAAAATATTGAAGTATAGTAGTGTCTTTGTTTCATTGCCACACGGATACGCGCAGCAGTACCAGGAACTTACCAGCTGCGTGTATCAAAAGAAGGTGGCCGGTTGTTGGGTCCCGTACAATCTGAAGGCCGCCTTGTAGTCCGACCCCCATTTGTGGAAAGCTCACAGGTTCCATAGGTATTGCTACGAAAAGAAAAGTGAAAATAAAATAGATAAATCATAACAATAAAAAACAACGTGAAAAAATATATACCATAAAATAAACGAGTAGCAAAAAAAATAGAACTTGCACAAACAATTTAAAAAATACCTTTCAATCATTAAACAAATATTTTTATTATAAGCAGATTGTGTACCAGAACGCACAAATCTGCGTATTACAAAAATATTTCTATTTGTATTCGTCTAATTTGTAAAGTATGATTGAACAATATTGTTTAAAAATGCTAAAACGCCTCGTTGAATCAAAATTGTATTTCATTACAAAATGAAGTTTTATTTAATTTAAATTATTGATTTTTAATTGCCAATATTATTAATTATATAAGATAAAAATACATTTTTTATAATTATTTATTAAATGCATCTTTATATTTCAAGAACATTTATATATACTAATTTATTAAAATTTAATATTTTCAAATTCTTTGAGGTTGAGATTATTTATTAGATTAAATTTAGTTGAGGAAGCACAATTTAAATATTTTTTTTTAATTAAATTTTGAAGTTTAAAAATAATTGATTCAACGACAGCAGTTTTTATAATATGTGCCTTGTTTTCAAATAAGAATAAAAAGGAAAATTAAAGTATTGCAAAATTATATAAAACATTTGCAGCGTTCGAAAAGGGAATGGGATATAAATAGCATGTGAGGTTTAGGTTTCGGTGATATGAAGGATTCGGTTTGTACATCGCATGAACTTTTGTATGATTTTATGAACCCAATATTTATTTGATTTGTATTCACTTTTAATGTTTCGTTCAATTATTTTTATTATTTATATTTTATTATTAAACCTGAATAATATATAAATAATATCTCGAATAATAAGTACAGGTTATTCTCTTAGATCAGAAATAATGCACGACATGAATTGGACATTGTGTTCCGCATTCTTGAAATGGAAAATCCGTAGTAGATGACAGATCTTTTTTGTTTTAAATTAAGATACACTATTCGCTATGATACTATAAAATTAATTGATAATAAAAGGTAAAAATATTAATACATCATAAAATGTAGAATATTTGTAGTAAATTTGTTAAATAAAAAATTTAACAGTAAAATTTGTAGAATAAATAGCTCTAATACATAATCACTAGATTATGTGATACATGAACACAACACATACATATAAGAACTTATAAGACTTTACTTATAAGACAGTGCAATTACGCAGATCTTATGAAAGTCCATAAGAAAATCAATAATTAATTATTGAAAAGTTTTGTGAATTTAGATTGTCGAGATCAAGAATAATACAATTAAAACGAAAGTCGATTATTTTGCGTATTTTTGAGGTTAGGATCCGTATTTTAGTCTAGAATCGATTAAACGTTAAATCCATGCAAGAGATTGTCATAAATGGTCCCAATTATCCCCAAGCAAATTTTTATAAAAATCTATCAAAGTAGTGCACATTTAAAAAAACTTTGTTTTCAATTTTTAGTAGAAATCATGTAATGTTTGATTTTCCAAGTTACATAAATTAACATTTTTCTATGAATTTGTGGATTATAATTCGGAAAAAAATAAAAGAATATCGCGAATAATAATTTTAAAGCACTGTGACAGACAAGTTTACATATAACGTTATTTTTGTTAGAAGAAATGCAAAATAAATACGACATTTTACATATTCTTTTTTAATTTTTTGTATTATTCAATTATTTCAAATTTGGTGCATTTTGAAATAAATTTATCTGCATAGGTATATATTATGGTGCTATCATGCACCCTAAGCCAAAATCACAAAAAATTTTACTGTTAATAACAGGACGGCAATAACGCCTGATCTCCTGTTAAAACCGCCGTTTACCAAAAGCGCAAGGTGCACCTGTAACTATATCCAAAAGCGCACTCACAAAACTACCAAAAGCGCATTTTTTTAGACGACCAAAAGCTCGACTTCTAAAGGGACCTTTTTTATTGCCCCAAACACATTTTTCTTCTATCTGTTTTCCAGGTAGATGTTACGACTATTTTGTTTTCAAATTTTGAAGTAAGATAAGATTTCTTCGACGTAAGATTGTAAAAAAGGTGAGTTGTGATAGATTTCTCGCACAACTCGAGTGAACGCAAAATGAGTTAGCCTGTAATTCACCCATTCCCGATTTGCATCCACCCGAGTTTCATCCAGGAGGCAGTGTTTTGATAGTTTTTTAATCACACGCAAACCAAATAGTTTACTTTTTCGTCTATTTTCTTTTCCGCTTTTAGGTCAAATTAACATTTTGTATGATTCAGGTAGTAAGTTTCTGAAGAAATGACCGATTTTGTGTAGTTGCGACTATTGTATAAGTATTCGTGCTTTTGGACAATTTTCAGTCGTACTTTTTAAGTGACGAAAAACAGGTGAATTGCGCTTTTGGTATACAGCCGTTAAAACAGTAAAATTATTAAAATCGTAAAATGTAAAATTGTAAAATTCCCAATATTATTAACAGTAAAATTTTCTGTGTTTTTTGGTTCAGTGCAACCTGCAGAAGGTAATTTTCAATACAAATTTATGTTATAGAAGAATTCAAATTAAAATGAGCGAAAGTGAAAAGTAAAAGTAATAATTGTCATAAACTTATATATATTAGTATTAGATGTAAATTTATCGTTAAGATATTCAAGTGGAAAAACTCGTTTTCGTTTAAATATGTAATTATAACATAGAATTACAAAGGTGTCTGTGATATAATAAATTATAACTTATAACATAATGTACGACACATATTACTTATAATACAATCCATTATGGGCAGTCTTTAAGAAAATGCAATTATGGTGTTGTTTTTTGGAAAAAGACAGTTTATCACATTTCTCATTGATTTTTAATAGAAAGAAGATTGCAATTTAAAAGTTTTCTCATTTCGTCTGAAAATTCAAGAATCTCTTTTAGAAATAAGGCAGAATGTTTTATTAAAACGACAAACTGAAAGAATATGGAAATAATTATTTTTCAATGTACTTAGTATGAATGTATCTTCATAGTATAGATATTATACATTAACACTACAAAAACAAGTGTGTCATTTTGAGATATTTTTGATGATTGAGACACCAAAAATGTGTCATTTATTCAATTTTAAGACGTTTTTTGCGTCTGAATCATCAAATATGTCTCAAAATGAGACACTTGTGTTGACAAATACTAGGTTCTCAAAAATTACTATACTACATAATTAAGGTGATTCTTGAAGTCTGCTATACCGGAGTTAGTGTCTTTTAAACTTCTTAGGATACAGCTAATGATGACTCCATTAGCGGGAAAGAGAAGCAGCAAATTCGACTGAAGAATCATCTTAAAAGGTTAAGGTGATTCATGAAGTCTTTTGTACCGAAACTTGTGCTGAATAGCCTTCCCTGCTTTTATGATAACGGTTAGTAAGTATAAAAAATGGAAGAAGTTACTCAATCAAAAATTTACATTGAAAATTAATTTTTCTGTAACCATAATATTTTCCCAGAATCAAAGAATGACTTGATATATTTTAGAATATTTAATTCAAATGTCAAAAAAATTGTAATTTAAAAAGACACTAACTTCGGTACAGCAGACTTCAAGAATCGCCTTAATTTTTTAAGATGATTCTTCAGTCGAATTCGCTACTTCTCTTTTCCGCTAATGGAGTCATCATTAGCTCTATCTTTTTTACTCTTATAATTTTAAAGAATCATTTTAACTATACGGTTATATGATGCAATGCAAGATGGTAAACATCCAGAATTTGTCATATTATCTGAATTTATTAATTTATTGACAAAAACGCATTTAAATCTATATTTCAGTGTAAAAGAGACAGAAACGTAGAAATAAATGTGTTAAGAAAGAGCATAAAACATGCAGTTTTTAATGTCTACTTCGATATTTAATTATAAGAAATTCTAGTATTCGTTTTATTTATAATTGCTGTTATCGACACTTTTATGAAACAAATTATCTCAATATATAATTTGTGTATAAAGCTCGTACTGAAGATAGAATAACTCAATATTTTGATAAAAAAATATTGCAATATTGTAACGTCCATATAGTTAAAGGGTTAAACTTGTTATAGCCGTCTAGTTAGTGACTAAATATAAAATTAATTCAAAGTCACATTTCTGTTAGCTTAAATTCAAAAGTAAGGTATGATGTTTTCGTGTTTAGGGTCAGTATCAAGTTTTTTAAAATTATAATTTGAATAAAATAATAGCATTTTTTCTTATCAATGGTAACTTTTTGAATCGCCTAATACTCATGTCATCTCATTCTTAAATATCTATCTTCTTTGTAGTTTCAAATTACAAGTAATAATTTAAATTACTTAAAACTACTGTATTAACAAACTATATTTTCTAATTTAAAAAATGATCTATGTGAAGTGGGCAACTATGTAATCTCTTAATAAGCACCCAAGTCAAAATATCAGTTTTAGGTCAACTTTGAATATTAATTTCTCAAAATTAAAGTCCGATATACGTGTATCGGCAAAAATACGTACGTATCTTTGAAAAAATTAATAGCTTATGATGAAAAGACTATTTTAAATAATAAATTGTTTTATTTCTATAACAATATTTTTATCAATATTTTGTAATAAATTCTACATATTTGTATGGCATGAAATGCATTCAGACTATTCTTTGACGACATATTTAAGCGCGAAATTATAGTAGAATAGTCTAAATTAATTTTGCGCTTCCAAAATGTGTAGGATTTGTTTATTTGGTTATTTGTTTATTTGAAGTAAGGGTAAAGTATTTCTTCTGTAATTTTCACAATATTAATAAAACAATAAAATATCAGGATTGATTGAATTATTCTAGCAAATTCTTCTTAATTGAAACTGTAAAAATGTCAGAGAACGGGATTTTCTCCTTACTTAACTTATTTAATGTAGTAATTTTTAATAAACAATTTTGTATGTAGATATTTTTTATAAACATAGTATAGATATATACTACTACATGCATACGTGCTTTTGAAAGTAATTGAAAAGGTAAGTAAATTCTGAATCAGAATAAAAAGTCCGTTGCCAAATTAGCTAAAATATCTACATTTTCTATTCTTCCTTAATTCCGATTTTCATATCATTGATTTAATTATACTATAAATTACATAAATGTTACAATTAGAGTCTATAATATTATTATATTTATGAAATGGGTATATGCAACATGTATAAATATAATATTAATATTGATTTCATTCTTACTTTCGAATTGTAGGAAAGGTTTTATTTTTCGTTAAATGGTAAATGCTAAATTATTTTTCATTTGAACGAAGAACAATGTTAACATAACCGTTTCAACATTAATCTAATTTTTTTCGGATGGTGTTTCAACTTTAATTTAACATTGAGAAATTAACCGTAATTCAATGCTTATCAGATGAGATTCAAAGTTTATTCAGTATTATTGTGAAATAAACAATAATTCAATATTGTTTTATATGACTTAAAACTTGTTAAACATTGGGAAATCAACATTTTTTTTACTAAACCTATTATTATGATATTGGTGATTCAATGTTATATCAATGTTTTCGTAATTGTATTGCAGTTTTATTGTAGCTGATTAAACGTTTTTTAATGTTGTTTTAAATTTAATGTTTCCTTAGGGATCAAATAAAACTTATATTAAAATCAGATTAAAGTCGCACGACGTTGTCCATTTTACTGATAAAATTATCGATTGACGATCCAGCCAGTCAATTTGATTATCTGTCTAGACGAAACAATTATTATTGTTACACAAAAGGTTATTTTATAGCAGTTTATTTCATTTTTAGTTATTTGAAATAATTCTACATAACTGTATTATACATATAGAATTTTTCAAATTATTTAAATTAATAAACATGAAATAAAAATTACTGTATAAAAATCTTCAATACTATTCAAATTAAATTATGAAAATATTATCGGACAATTTTGAAAGATACAGTAAATTTTAAACTATACCTTTATTACTTTTTCATATAATTGACATAAAATGCGTCAATTTTTACTAAATTTCCAGGCATCTTTCATTTATATTAACTTAAATGTATAAACTTATATTTTGTGCAACAGTTACTTTCTGAATATAGCAAAATTCATGTTTTTCAGCTTTTGCAAGACTTGTAACTCCGAATGTGCAAATAATTACATTTTTATATGTATCTTGAAATTCAGTTTGTAACTGTAAGATAAATACAATAGATTCTTGATATTAAAGTTAAAGATTTCACAATCTTTAATATATGCAATATTTAATAACATTTATTAAATGGTTAAAGACAAAACCAATATTCGAAACAAATTAATAGACAAAAATATAAAAAAATTGAAGAAAAATGTTTATGATCTGTATTATGTTCATAATATAATTTATTAAAAAGAAACATTCTTTACAAAATGTTAAACAGTTTTTCTACAAATTTAAAAATAATTCATTCTATTTTAACTGAAATCATCGACACTACACAATCTAATGATGTTTACTATAATTCTGAAAAATCATTTTTTTCGCATATATAAAAAACGTGAAGAAAAAACTTGCATGGACAGTATTTGTTATAAATGAGAAGCGTGAATTGGAAAAAGGCTTACCTGCAGCAGCCGCGGCTGCGGCCGCAGCCGCTGGATACTGCCAGAGCGTGGGCGGCCAGTTAGTAGTTGCCGCGGCGGCAGCGGCGGCGGCGGCTGCAGCTGCCGCGGCGTTGGTTGTGTTGGTTGCGGCGCTGCCGATATTTCCGAAGCTGGCCGCGAGGGCGGCGTTGATTGAGGGCGGTAAATTGGCGGCGGCCGGGAACGCCAAGTGGGCCGGCCGATCGTCCCCTCCCGGGGCGCAATGCACCACAGTTGTCCCTCCCACCGCCATGGCCGTGCCGCTCCCTACAACATTATCCCCACCAACTATTAGCGCACCCACTTTATCAACCGAGCACTCCAACTTGTCCGTCTCGCTCGCGCTATTTTTGTTCCCCTCTTTTTCTTGCTCAATCTCTTTCTCTCTCTCGCTCGCGCATTCTATCTTGCCTCTCCCTTTTTTTATCCACTTAGAATCCGAGTCTATGACACTTCGGCTATTTGTGTATGAATAGTCAACTTTTACCTTGCTTTATGAGCGTAGGGGGCGCTGCAAGGATTAAGAGGTTGTTGTGTACCATGCTTTATGATTTGTTACTCGCGACTGTAAAGAGGTCTGCCAACATTTTTTTAGCAAAAAAAAAAAAAAAAAAAAAAAAAAAAAGACCAGAAGTTTAGCATACATCAGTATTTATAGTCCAACTGTACTACGCCTAAATCGGAACAATTTCTTGCATCATGAATTCACGAAATTATTTGATGTTACATGACATTTAGAATGAGAAGGCATTTTTATTAGTTATTGCAATTATTCAACGACTATAAACACAGTGTTAGCTGTACAGCGGAGCATGTTCTAAGATAATTATGTGTTCGTAAAAATGTCGGTACAAATTCACTTCTGGTAGCAAAATTGTGGGTGCAGTTGGACAGAATGCTGACACTGTGCTAAATTTAACAGAAATTTTTGCAAATACTGCCTTTTTATATTTACAACATGGGAAAATAGCACAATATTTTGCTTTTAGTAAAATGGTTTTAATAAGACCAGTGTGAAGTAAACTGAAATATGCGAATATATTGGTATAGGTGTTTAACATTTATTTAGGTTTTCCATTAGATTATCAGGTTAAACAAAAATTTGGATGAATTTTAGTATGAATGTGTAAAAGCTTTTTAAGTTTTTTGCGGTAGAAGTTTGCCCTTTGCTCATAGCAAGTTATTATTTTATGTAAAGATTATCTCATACTTTTCTTTTCATTCAAAACATCAAATCTATCAATACAATAAACACCTTTTCAATAATGCGAATAAATTTTTAAAATATGTGAATAATACATTACTAAGTAATATACTCTGTAAATATGAAAATATTATCATTTTTTAAAGAATAATCACTTTTTTGAAGGATTTTTCACTTCTTCAAATATAGAGAGTTTGCTTCATTCATTCCCAACTAAAAATTCCAACTAGTTATTCATAAGGGACTTGTGAGTTATGCTATTTAAATTGTAAGGGCCTCACAAGTGAAGCATACAAGGCACTCGTAGGAAATGTAACGCAGTGTATTGTGAGGCACTTGTAAGGTAGAACTAGAGCAATTATTTTTTTATTAAAAAAATGTTATTTTAATTCATTTTACAAGTATCTTAATTTTATTAATTATTTTATCAATTTGGAAGTATTATTGGAAAAATTTTTATTTTTATGATTGAAAAAATTGTCTTTGATGTTATGGAGATTTGAACCCTAGTCCTCACATTGTTCACAAATTCGCCATGTAGTCCTACCACCAGAGCTACAATGTCATATGGTAGTCAATGCTATTTTTGGAACTTGCACTCTGCATTATACAAGCTCTAACAATTCTAGATTTACTCGTGAGTCCCTTACAAGCTTTTTGCAAGTTTCGCCTTGACAAATATTTGCATAGTGAAACTTTAGCGAAACAAAACGAGGCTTATTCAAGTTTTAACTATTCTAGATTTGCTCATGAGTCCTTTGCAAGTTTTTCGCAAGTTTTGCCTTGACAAGTTAAACTCACAGTTATACCTTACAAGTGCCTTGTAAAAACTAAAAAATGCCTAGTCGAATTTTTACTTATTGAGATTTTGTTAATTTTCTTAGTATATTTGGCTTTACTGAGAGAAAAAACTAAGAAAATAACTAATTAAATTGTTAGTAGACTATTTTTAAGAGAAAATATATTATGCAAAAATAATCTGACCTTTGGTAAATTTTGGTAAATTTTTTGTACTAAAAATGAAATCTATTTTAAGAAATAGATTTTTTTACTTGAACTAAGAAATTTGAATCAAGAGCACCAAGTTCTTCATTAAAAACTTTTATTTTTATGAGTGAATAATCAAATTTTAAAATAAACTAAAAATTTTACTCTTTGTTCTTCATAAAGAAATATTAAGTAAAGCGATTCTCTGTTTACTTTATTATTATAATCATTGAACGCGATGAAGTACAAAATCGAAAAATGACTTTTCTTATAATTTTATAATTAAATGCAATATTTCACATTTTAATTTAAAATATTTGTAATTTTTTTTATGTAATAACATAACTTTTGTCTTTAAATGAAAATGTGGAATACAAAATCGTATTTTAACATGCGCTGCATGTAACAATCTTAAGAAAGAGACTAAGATAACTGAAAAACTGGAACTGTTATTAAATAACAGTTTGGAAATAATAAGCAAAGTTAGATTGACTTTATCAAAGATGGTAGGAACACTTTTTCTGTGTTGAGAATGTAAAAAAAATCAATTACAATAAATACATAAAGTAAAATTTAATGGCAAATCGTGAACTATTCTGCAGTTTTATACAATTATTTTTTGTTATGTTTGCACAAAATATTGAAAGTTTTAATATCACGTTTGATTATTCATAACAATAGTAATATTTAATAATATTTTAACATAAATACATGATGACATATATGACTCATTTTCAGATAAATAAGTTATCCCAAATAATTGAACTTTGGAAAAGTACGTTATCTTTCAGAGAAATCATCCCCAAGATATATATTTGAAACTTAAGATATCGTCCATAACTTATAGTAAAGTAAATATAAAAATCGTAAACTTATCAGAGTTATAGTCTATATTACAATTTAAGATAGTAACAGTGTCAGAATTTAGGTGTATAATATTAAACTTGAAAAAGCTAACAGTTCTTATATATTTCCAGATGTTTCACCAGAAATGTTGAAAACTGAATGATTTTGGTGTTTTAAATGGTTATTATAATGTGTTTTAAAATTGAATCAGTTTCTTGATCCATTTTAAATTAAATTACACAGTTTTTAATAAATTTTGTAACTTAATTGATAAGTATTAAAAATGAGCTCTTCAAATAAAAAAAAAAAAAAAATTCATTAAAATAAGATAAGCACATTTTCCAATATTTTCATACAGAAGAATTATTCAACATAAAATATCATTAAAACAACAATCGAATTTAAAATTAAATTTGTTTCTTCAAAAAGTTGATATTTAAAGAAATTTTGTTCAATTACGTTATATTCAAGAAATATAACGTAATCGAACAAAATTTATATCAGTTTTAAATTGATAAATCCATTGATACTTTGTCTAATTTTGTTGTATTGCATTGTATAGTGAATTTAGGATGCTGCTAAGCATGTTGCTAAGTGTGTGCATTTTCTATATGCGTAAAATTTGAGACATGAAATGACTTACCTAAATTATTGGGTTGGAAATGATGATAACTTGTATGATGATGACTCAGTGAGACATTACGCACCGATGATGATGTTTCTTGATGTTGCAGTCTTTGACGCGCGACTGCTATGCCTACTGGAATTCCGTTCGATCCACCGTTGGATACCACGATACCTGAAAACATGAAATGAATACAACAAATTAAAATTTGAATTTACTTTTTTAAATTATGATTTCCAAATTTAAACATACCATATTTTTCTTATTCTTATGTGAATAAAAAATAAAATTTTTGATAAATTTGATTTATTAGTTCATTATTACCAATATGCTTTTTTAATTCAGGATATTTCAATTTAAAAATTAATATATTAAATATATCAGACTAACATAACTTTAATAGTTATAATTCTTTATTTAGAAATAAATAGATTAAGTTAACAATTTTATATGTTTTTGATTAAACTTTGATTAAAACATTTTTATTTATTAACTTACCATAACTCTTAATTTAAGAGTTACGTTTAATAAGGTAGAGTTAACTTAAAAAAGGGTAAATTTGTCAAGCAATACTGACATTGATTGATTGCTTGCAACTTATGGGATTATTGGGTGCGTGTCGAGGAAAATCAACGGCTAAATAGTCAATATAGTTTGTCCCATTGCTTTTTTTCAGGTACAATTAGTTATTTTTTTCTGTGTAGATATCTCATTAGTATTCTATACTGAAACGAGTTACACGACCCTATCATTGTCTTGTTATATCTTCGTAAGGTTATCATTAGTATTTTTTACCTAAAATTGTAAACTCAATACAACTTATTATATATAAAGATTAAAAAGAAACCTTATAAACTTCGTCGTTTAGTTTGAAAGCATTCATAAAAATAAAAGTTATATTCTTTACATGTTCATTACAAACCGAGAAATATTATCCAAAGACGTTTATTTATTATAAGAACACAAAATAAAAAATTTCGTATAATCTGATTAATATTGTGATTTAATTTTATCTACAATGAGTCTATTTATTTCGTAATTAACATGAATATTTTGATGAATATCAGGTGGACCTTAAAATGATGAAGGTTTTGCTTAACAGGATGTAAGCCTAATGATGCATCGTCAGCGACTTCACTTTATATTTCCTTTTAGTATGTCCTGTGGTAACATATCGTAGAAGGAAATAGAAAATGACTGATGATGCATCGTCAGAGGTCTGCCATCACTGGTAAAAGGATTAGCTCTATGACGTACAATATGGCGTGATACTGCGTTCGTATTGTTGTACTCCTAATAAAACAAACACAAAACCATAACAAAATGGCAAAAATGATTATAATTATGACAATCTTAATTGCATGTACGAAGACTACATATCAAATGCATTCCAATGAAAATGATTGAATCATAAATTAATTTTAATGGAAAGGTATTGTTATATATTTAATCATTATTTTTTTATTTTGTATGAAATATTTTATTTCGGAAAAAACATTTTTATCAAAAATGATTTTACTTGATTATTCAATCAAAAAATAAATTGGACATTTCATTGAAAAGTCCTACAATTGTGCGTGTGCGCATAATATGAAATAAAAAAAGTATAAAGACTTAACGAGAATTAAACTAATGTAAATGAATCAAAAGTGTAATTTGATTAATTATGGTTACTAATGCCGCAGTTGAAATATTAAAATGCGTCTGAAAAATAAGGTTTTTACCTGCTTTCACACGAACCATAACGTTTCCAGTTGCACGTTATAATAGTGTTGATCTAGGTGCGGCGCATTCATGCGTCAATTTTTCTTAAAAATATACACGCAAAGCATTTATCGTTTCATAACAGTCATTATAATTTAAATTTCATTGCCACCTCCGCGCACGTACCTTGCAAAGGATATAAATATATTATCACGATTCTTATAATTGGCAAAAATAAACAAAATAATCATTATATATATAATCATAATACTAATACTGGTATTGATAATAATGATAATGATAATAATGATGATAATATTAATGAAAAAAAGAGAAAAACTCGCGAATCGTTGCATGTGCAGGAAAGTCCAAACGAGTCCTTTGCGAACTTGATTGCTAACGGTATTATCTCAATGGTTGGATGAGCAAATCATTTGTTAATGTAATTATAGTCATTGAAACATTGTAGTATAATCATTGCCATGATAAGGCTGCAAAGATGACTTATCAGTATTTTTTACGAACAAGCTTGTCATAAGAAAACGAACATGAAGATCAGAAACTTTGGTAATGGTTGATGGTATACTATAAAAAGTCAATTAAGCTGATAACGTAACTAAGTATACGCTATACTAAACCACATATATTTGGTTCCAACTAAAGAAAATATATTTCGAAATATATGTAAAAATGTATGATATATATATACATTTTCGACAAAAAAGTATATATATTTGATATATCATTAAAAATATTTCTAAAATATATTTGTACAAATTATGTAAAAACATATTTCGCGTTTTTTATGTAAAACAAAAACATATAAAAAAATATATTTGAAATATAATTATATTTTAGCGGCAAAATATTATATATGTGGACATATATATATATATATTTTCATAGGGATATAATATATACTATATAAATAATAAAATATAATACAAATAATCGAAGTAATGTTGTACATAGATCTAAATAAAGTATAGTTGGTTTGGAAGAAAAAAAAGTTGTAATTCATAATGCGACAGTTGTATGTATTGAAATCTTTGAATAACAAATTAAACATTTAAATCGAGAAACAACATTTATTAAAATACACTTAAAGGGAAAAAGCAGTGAAATAATTATTATGTTAAAACTTGTTTACATCCTTGTAAGTGTAAAATAACAGAAAAAATGTAACAAATTTTATTGTCTTTTCTTGAAATTACATTGTTATTACTAATTGCTTTATAGTTTTTCAGTTTTCAAGAAATTACAGTAAATTATTGGTCATTTTTCAATTGATAACTTTACTTCCTGAAAAACAAATATAACTGAATTTACGTATTTCAATTATAGTAATTGAGAAACATGAATTTATAGTAAGTAGTAAGTTTTATATTTTAATTATATTTTACTTTTTTATATTTTACTAAAAAATGCGGTTTCTCATATAATTAGACATCGCAATATAAATTTCATTTTTGTACTACAGTGTTTATACGTCGAAGTTTTAAGATAAGTTTTTGTTCTTCTTAACTCCGGATTATGATGTCTCTTTCGTGACACCGTAACTTTTCATTTCGCAAATTTACGATTTTATTGAAAGTAATTATACTAATGGAAAACTTTTTGCGTAAATGCATTCATTCAAATCGTTATCATAAAATTAATGCAAAAAATTGTTATTCAAAATATTTTTGATATAATCCATTTTGAACTTGCCGAAAATTAAAATCCCCTTCTCCGTTCCTACAATATAAACAAAATATAAAGAACAATACCTTTTTAAGATTATTTTTAAAAATGTATTGTTCTTTTTTTTATTCTTTATTTTATGTATTGTTCTTTATTTCTAACAGAAATATACTTTAGAAAATTAGACTAAGTTAAAATCGAAATTCACATTCACCATAGTTGGCTGTTAATTTCTTCAGAGACGCGATATCAAAAATGTACGTTAATGTTGAGATGAATCAGCGGATAGTTTAAAAAGTGTTAGTCGCAAGACGAACACAAACAACAGCGTAAGAAGGACAGGAGGTCTTGTTAAGTAGGAGGTGCGTGGCACGCATGGCGACACGAAGTGGCGCGAGGCGTGGCTCTTAAGAGCACTTTTCATTCTAATGGCTCCGTCACAATGACACGATTATCGCACGCGTTTGCGATTTTGCCATTTAAATAGCCTTCGGACATCGCAAAAACGTTCCCATTGTGACAAATACTTGAAATCTAATGCCTCACGTTGGTGTTCAAGATTGGCCCAAGCGACAATAAAAGTCTGCGCAATAATATGCAAAATGTATGTTGTTATAATAATAAAGTTAGATGAGTGAAGACAGAATACATAATTAAGCCGATGTAGAGCTGTTATTGGTGGCGTGCGAGGGTACGTGAACTATGTCTCCATGAAATCCATCTTAGCCTGTCAGGCGCGCATTTTTACCCCGCATTTAATGACTGGCCATATCATTGGAACAAGCTCTCCCCTCCCTATTTTTGTACTTTCCTTATTATTACAGCGAATCTTCTATTCACTCGTTGATTCGTCGTGGAGATTGTTTATGGTTAACGTTGCGTGTATACTTACATTTCTGTTGATTTTAGACTTAGACTGTAAATCGCGAGTTTAACATCTTTGATAGTTCATTCAACGATCATAATTTATTGTTTTAATGCATGAATTTGCATGTAGAGAACACTTTGGATCTCAAATTTGCATATTTCTTGACAAAATTTTGTATTATGTTTTTGAAATATATTAATCTGGTTACAATTATTGGAATCCGGCTGAGAATACCAAATTCTATAAGATTAAAGCCAGAGTATATTTTTGCATGATTATATTTATTGCATTGAACTGTCACAGTTCAATGTGTTAATTTACATTAGTTTTTACATAAATAATACATAAAATATTTGCAATTTTTGCGAATTCGGTCTCTCAGTATACAACACAAAAATAATATTTTTACATTTTTTGTTTTTTTAATGAGAAAAGCATTGTAAAATTACACACGTCTTTGTGATATGTTATACATCAGTTGTAATTTGATACTAGAGATATTGTAAAATACACTTAATCAGAGTAAAGATACTTTTCTCATGTAAATTTACAGCGACTCTTTATGGTTACTTGATGCTACCGACAGTCGGTGAACTTTTAGAATGTATTTGTTGTAAGTGGAATAGCAAATTGCATTTGATTGTTCATGTGTCGAAGTTAATGTATTACACTTCGAGAAATTTCATATAAATTAGGTATGATTAAAAATGGTAATTTTGGAAACTGTTTTTATATACATGTATATAAAGTTTAACACTCCAATTTTCATACATAATTTTACTATATGACATAATAAATTGTATTATTTTTTCTCAATATCCTGAAATTGTTATTTTTCTAAAATTTAATATTTGTAAATAAATCAAAATTCACTCCAAATCAGTGAATATTCACTTATTCTGAGTTCAAAATCTTTTACTCTTTCAAAAAGTGGAAGACTTTGGACTATTCACTTATTTTGAGTGAACTTTTCACTTTTTCAAATTTACAAAACATTTATATATATAAGTATTTAAGCATTCAAATCAAACTTTTGTTAGTTTAAATTTTCAGTACTTTCATAAATCATGTTTTAAATTTAAAAAATGACTGTTTAAGGACATTCGGGCATGAACTGATTTAACGATAAGAATTTGATGAAAAAATATATGTTGTTCCGAAAGATCAAATAAAATATTGTGCAAAATGTCAAGAAGATTGTCTCATTGATTTTTGAGAAAAATAATTGTTAAACATCAGAACAAAATACATTGAGTCTTATGGGAGTTTGCCACTTTTGATGATTTAAAATATGATCCCATGTTCAGAATTGCTTGCAATTTTAATATGTTTAAATAAAACTCATAGAAAATACGTGTGCAAAATTTCAAAGAAATTGTCTCATTGGATTTAACGTAATTGAATTATATTGAAAGCAACGCAGTGAAAATTTGAACAAAAAAATCAAATTTTTACTTGTAATTAATAGAAAATAAGTTAAAAGTAAATATTACATTAAAAATTAAAGAATAAATATTTTTTTAAATCTATTTCTTTATATTTTTTGAGAAAATAATTTCAGTTTTTATGTTCTGTCGCTTTCGCACCAAAACATTGTGACTAACCTCCTTAATATGTGTACTTTATAAGTCTTTTTCTCTGATAAAAATCTATGGAACCAAGCTAAGTAAAAATATTGCAGGTATTCTCATTTTATTTTTTGATCGGTGTAATGATAATGAAAACTTGATTAGGGAAAAGGTTTATAAAATAATGTATTGAGAATATTTTTTTAATGATAAAAGTAACAGAAAGTTATTACATTAAAAATTCAATATGGTTTTTAAGGATAATTTGCAATCAATAATGTCAGGATAGATCTAAATTGCTTGTACAAATTACCAAATTTTCCAATGAAAAATATTTTTTTTTAATAAAATTTCATGGAAAAAGAGTGGAAGTTCCAATAATTTCTTAATAAATAATGTTAGATTTGTCCGTAAATTATCGGTAATTTCTGGTGTACCTTTATCCTGCGTGCACAATTTTCTGAAATGCAGTATAAAATATTTTCAATTAAATACAATCAGTTTTCATTCAAGAAAATTTGTGCCTAATATAAGGTTATTTTTACTGAAATTAATCAAATGGGATAAATATTTTAATAAATGTAGATAATATTATGCTTTATTAATGTAACATATATAAAATTAGTGACGCAGTTTATAAATACAATAACTGATATTTTTTAATAGTCTTTTTCAAGAACGAAGTCATTTTTATTAAGAAAACATAAATTCCTTATAGCATATCTGTATCTATTTTGCATGATCGTACAATATTTTCCGAATTATTTTTAGTGATTATTGTCTCAAATACTCTTACATTGGTGCAACTAGGACATTTATATCTTAATATGAAAAATGATTGCATCTTGTATTTATAAAGTATACATAAATCGAAAGTATTTGCATAATAAACAAGTGTAATTAGAAATAATAAAAATGTGTGAACAAACATACTTTCTCAGCAGATGTATAAAAATATGTAGATACACAACAATAATGTAAACTTGTACACTTTATCATTCATAATAAAGTTTAATTATGCAAATTTATGTGTTGCAAGGCAGCAGGTAGTTTAGCCATAGGATTTGTATGTCTTATTAAATCGCATGCAGACTAAGAAATCATTCGTTGAAGACATTGGCTGGCAACCGTTTGCATTTTGGCTATTAGTTCAACGAAATTTGGCAAGAAAGACACGATGACGCGACGTCGGCATAAATTTTATGACTGCATTTTGCAAAGTGTTCCTCATCATTCATTCGCTCTAAACTGAATCACAATCTATTGTGGCATTATTTTGTTCTCAAATATTATAATGAAATTTGTTTCAATCAAAAAAAAATATATATATTAAAATATAAGGCTAAACTGCAGTTTACGAACGATTCCCATTTATATACAATGTTGTTAGTTTTGTTAGTTTTTATACGTATCGTCCGTAAACTGCAGTTTTACCAAATATAAAAATATAATAATCAATAACAACATTTGTGCGAAAAAAATTTGTCACAAACATGTACAATTTAAAAAGCATAAAATAATTCTAAAATTTAAAAAGACAAAAATATTGAAATAAAATCTTACCATTTTCTGATTTAGGTTGAACTGGTTCGATTTTAACGGCCGTAGTTGTGGCGTGTAGCGAAGTCGACACTTCGGCTACCTGGCATGGCACGGAAGCAAGTGGTTCTCTTTTGACTGAATTTGTTGTATTGGCATTCGAACTCGCGATGTCACTATTTGCATTCATTGCAGCCGTATCGTCTTGGCCGTTCCACGACGACACGATCGGCAATGTTCGACTGCAACCCGTATCCGAATGTACAACTTTCGTTTTGCCTAAAACAAAAAAAAACCATAATTTTATATAAAAATGATTTTTTAACGAACAGAATTTATTTCTTATAGTTTCAATAATGTTGATATTGTTTGGTATTTAAATCTAAAGGATTATAATTTTGGTTTCTGACGAGAAGAATTATTGTTGAATAAAAAGTTATTTTACAATTAATTTAAACTTATTTTAACTGGATGTAAAAAGCGCAGCTTAATATAATTTATATGTTTAAATTTGCATACCCTAGTAGAAATTGATCGGGCTGTAATATGGATGTAACGCAGGGCGTTGATAGGGGCCTGATAAGGGGACGTCGCCTGATCAGGCCCCTATTGACGCCCTGCGTTACATCCATATTACAGCCCA
>JABFPJ010002098.1:0-21258 GCA_022817425.1 Gryon sp. ZL-2020
AATTAAACAACATATTTATTTCCTTTTCAAAAATTTTACTTATGTTTACTATGACAAGCACGGTAATTTTTATTGGTTTTTGCTCTCAGTGTAAGGTCTAGTAGAATCTTATAACGTTTATCAGATTTTCCGGTTAAAATACGTCTAAGGAGAATTTTGCTGTACATCAGAAGAAAATCTTGGGAAATGGTGCAATATGTCACCCCCCCCCCCTAAGTGGGAGGGCGTAATAGGTTGTTGTATATTCATAATCAGCATAAAATACTGCATCGAAATCATATATTTGACCCCCCTCCCAATGAGGGGTCATTTACCATTATATTATATTACCAGCCTAGTGGAAAAAGCAGTCTAGATATAGTATGGATATAGTCTGGATACACTTTGCCAGACTATATCCACACAAATTTTTCCACGTGGGCATTACCAATACTCTTATTTAAAACAAGTTATTAATTATAAAATATTATTTTTATTTTATTAAATTTTGTATGTCTTTTCTTAAATTATTTAAATGTAAACATTCAGTTAAATAATATATAGTATTACTTTTTCATACATTTTATAAGAAATACTATTCTAAATATTCTTAATTATAATACATAATATAGTATGTGCCGTTTCTGATTGGAACTGATTGATTGTACATATAATATACATGCGAAGTATTTCTACATTACAACAAGAAGTAGATGGAGATTACGTTAACTCGTCACAAAATCAGTGCATGACTACCGTTAACGATAATTTATCGACCAAATTTTACTTAGTAAAGTTTCTACACATTGATGCCCTATATATGGAGTAACGTTTCTTATCGGTTAGTGTAATACATAAACACTGCGTGTACTGTATTTATTTAAGTAACAAAATGCAGCGATGGCGCGACTAATTATTCCGCTTGTAATAAGAGAATTATGCTAAACTCAATAAAAAGAAATAGTACTTAATAGAATTTAATTTATACGTTACAGTGTGACATTTACTTTTTTAATTGTTATTCATTTATGAGACGATTCGTTCTAAATACATATTAATATATTTCATCGTTAAAAGATCAGTCTATAGAGGAATTACTTCTAAATATAAGCAGACTATTTCTAAGAGTGAAAGTTTAAATAGTAGGAATTACAAAGGTTACAATTTGCTAATTATCTACTTTTAATAACTGAAAAATATCCATTCGTGATGGTGAAATTATATACATTTTAGAAAAGGAGATAAAGAGGTTTTACAAAATATGGCTCGTTATCAATACATCGGTGCACGATCGAAATACATTTCGATCATTTTATGCAACTTATACTATATACAAACGAATACTTGTAATTATGTATGTATCAAGAAGAGATTAAACGTTGTAATACATTTTTGATAAATATTCAAGATATACATAAACCTTTATGTTATTTCATTGTTGCAGTACGTATATTATAAAATAATTAGAATAATAAATTTTCTATCCAATTACATTTGTAAATTTTTATGTTGCAATATTTTTCGGTTCATTAAAAATATATTGTAGAATTTCACATTATAAATTAATATTTATGTAAACATTTATGTAAACTTTACATAATAACTTTATTTTTTTAAGTTATTTCAATTGTACTTTTGAACATTCCACAATTTTCTGTCAAAAATAGGCTGTTTTTAATATGTAGTGACAAGTGTCAATGCTTTCAAATATAACTGCAGTTTAGGGTTCGAATTATGCGAAACAGTATTAAATTTGTAGATATACTTCGTATGAATGTATAATGGTAAAATGAACTTATACATACAAAAAATATAATTCACTTAAAACTGAATGATACAGATTGTTCATAATAACATAACAAGTGTAAAACACAACAAACTGATAAAATATAATATTTAATATTAAGATTATACTAGGTTCAATAACATAAAGGTTTAAAAGTTTTTATAATGTAATAAATTATATGTTTCAATTAATGGAAATTATTAATTGAATTATATTGAAAGTTAATTCTTATTAACTTTTAAGAGAAGCAAATTAAATAAAAAGTAACATCAAAAGTGTAACAAAAAGGAAAAAAACATATGTATTCAACAAGATATTTCTGATGAAGACTTATAAATAGTCAAAACGTAAATTATAGTATTTGTCTATTTTATTATTAAAAAAGTCCTAAGTTTGGCAAAACTAACCAATCTTCGAATAAAACTAATTGGGACAAAAAATATAACAATATATAATAAATATAATAACTAATGTATAATTTAAAATGTGTTTTTATACATTACAATGTCACAAAA
The DNA here is from genome assembly GCA_022817425.1 of Gryon sp. ZL-2020. Classification (NCBI taxonomy): domain Eukaryota; kingdom Metazoa; phylum Arthropoda; class Insecta; order Hymenoptera; family Scelionidae; genus Gryon; species Gryon sp. ZL-2020. Next base: position 2,281 of record JABFPJ010002098.1, read on the forward strand.
TAAAACATATCCTTACTAATATATAAAATTCAAAATATGTTTGTCAGTTTGTTTGTTTCTTTCTTAATCTACGCAACAGATTCTAAAATGGTTTCAACTGGGCAAATCTGTGATTATTCATAATTGACATCAAAAGATACGGTAGTGTCTCTTGATATGAATTCGAACCATTGTCTAGTATGAAACTGTGATCAGCCACGGTTTCAAACTATGACGAATGACACTTTTTGAAAATGTCTGACATAAATTTGATAATATCACATTAGAAAAATAGTAAAATGAACAGCGATTGTATTAATATGGAAGTAGCAATAAATTTTAAGTATGATGAAAAAAATTATGATTAAATGTGAATGTGATAACATGACAATTGCGATAAAGTTCAAATATAATAAACATAAACATAAAAGTGATGAGATAAAATGTGACTTTGACAGTGTGACTATGTCATAAGAAGCAAGTATGATTAAATGAAAGCTGGATAAAATGATATATTTATTATATTTTGGGATTGTTATAAATTTGTATATGAGAACTATATTATGAAAATGAAGAAATGTGATAATTAAAATAATAAATAATTAAAAATTAGTAAGTAAATCCATTTATGTATATAAGCTAAGTTTGCAATGACATTAATGGCACATTGTAATGACAATCTTCCGTTAGATTACGTTTAGGTCCATTGAAACGTTCATTTACATATATTAAACAGTCCGGAACGATGTGTGACACCAAGTTATTAAATGGTGAATTAATCAATGACGTGTGTCCGACGTAAGCATGTTAATTTAATTGATAAAAGTGACTGCGATCAATTTATATATATATATATATATATATATATATTTATATATATGATAAGTGCAAGAGATCTCTGCATGTATATTATATAATCAATGTGCTAACATACAATCAAATTATATTTGTATATACAATTAGAGAAATGATGAGAGTTTATACAAATGTATGAATTAACTCTGCGATGGAAAGGAATAACAATTTAAAAATATATGAAATGTCTACATACTTACCTGGTTTTACTATTTCACCAACTGATTCTCTTAAGGATATTGGCTCGCGAAAACAGAAATACGAAGAATTCCTTAAAATTTGCCCAGAATTTAGTTTAAATAAACATTTATATTGTCTGCCCGCCCAAAAAAATGGAAAGATGGCGCAGGAGCGGGAGCCAAACTCTTGCCATACTATTGCCGTGCTATTGCCATACTGTTGCCATACTAATTTGGCATAAATATAGCAACAGAATGGCAATAGCACGACAATAGTAAGGCAAGAGTTTGACTCGTGCTCCTAAGCCATTCTTATGCCCTATTCGTGCCTGATTCTTTTTTATACGCGGATGAATTTTTTCAGATTTTTTAACCGTATTATTTTTAAAGTAAAGCATTTTAAAAATCCAATTATACATATATTGATGTATGAGTTAGAGTAGCCCCAACATATAAAAGAGTGTTTGCAGAAAAGGTTGTCTTTATTTTGTGGGAAAATTTATTAAGTTATTTGTTTATATATATATGTATGATAAAATTACAATTTATTTTATATTTTGAGATCTCTTTTGAAATTGTAGAAAATTATATATTTGATGATACGTCGAATTTTGTGTCTATTGTTGTTTGGAACAATTGACCTCTCGAGAAGGAGAACTGCCCCTCCATCTCGCGAATTAATACCCCTCTTTTCTCGGAAATAGGATCGAAAGAAAATCGATCGAAAAGACGAGTCACTTGGTCGAAAACGCTCTCACTTATTGCATGGAGGTAGATTAAATCAATGAGCAAGTCTCTATCTCCATGCAATTATAATTCATAACTATACTAAACACCGCTTGAAAGCAGCGAGGAAGAAAAAGTACGGGCTATTTCTTACCCATCCGTCCGTCTACTGAGAGTGAACCACGTGTCCAAAACCGATGGTGATCCAGCAGTGATAACTGCACAATTTAAAATCAGGAGAAGAAATCATCTGCGACCAAGCCAGCAATCCAACACAGTCGACCAGACGAAAATTGGAAGGCGCCTGTAATCGCAGCCACTGGAATCATCGCAACGACACCAAAATCGGCTCACGAGACACGTTCTTGAGACACCGTAGAACAACGGCGGAGACTCCGATCAGCTGAAATCGTTCATGTGAGCTCGTCTTTTTCCTCGTTAATGATTTGTTTAAAGCGATATATTTCGGGGGTAATTCTCTTTCTCGATAGGTATTTAAAGTAGTGTCTTTGGCATTTTCCATTTATTGAATAAAAAGTTTAATTTAAAAATATTGATTTGATTTGATTTATTTATTTCTTTTGCATGTCAAATTGATGAGTAGTTTTTAGTTTGCATTATTTAATAAATACACTGAAAGGAATTTTATCGTTATTTCGACAATTTTATATAGTAATCACGGGATATGGGTGGTTTTATGATAACTATTACAATTAACAATTAACAATTACAATTAACAACTATTAGAAAAATCTATAGTAATATTTATGATATTATAATGTGAAAGTATTTTATCAATTACCGCACTTATTTATATATTGTCATATATTTCTTTAATATAAATAATATATCAAATTTTATATATATTTTTATAGAAATCAAAATTTAAATATAGTAATCTTTATTATTAGAACTATAGAAATAATTATTATTTTGAAATAAGTAAAAATTAGAATAAACATTTATATTTAGAATTATACTTTGCAAATAAAGTTAAGATTAATATAGTAATTATTGTCATCAAATATAAGGTGATATGACGCAGGGCCAGCAAACTCGCATAATTTTGAATGAAGAATTTCCTCCTACCTACCTAATAGTTATCATAAATCCACTCATATCCCGTGATTACTATATAAAATTGTAGAAATAACGATAAAATTCCATTCAGTGTAATACTGTAATAATTGTATGTTTATTTAAACTATGTTCTCGCCAAATGCAAATATAGTTCTTGCATTTTCGTTCTCGCGAGCCAATATCCTTAAAGCCATTTACTAATTGTCTTAATCGATAGTCTACACAAGTTCAAAATATTCATTTAAATAAAAGAAATCATAGCACATTAAAAAGACAAACATTTTTCCACCATTTATATCTAACAATTCCATCAAAATACTCTTGCTGTAACATAAAACTTAAATATATGTAAAATGATACATGCAGCATTCTTCTAATATTTTGTTCCGTATCTTGTATATTTATATTTAACTTACATTAAATATAATTACATTTGCGTGCAAATTTGTAATAGAAGTTGAATTTGATCGGCAACATAAATTGCTTAGTATAAAAATATCAAGATCAATGTTCACGCGGAAGCTTGTATCATGAGACAAAAGTTTACAATTAGCATGAACGGCATCGTTGAGTTATCGGCGCGAGATCAAGGTCTGATGATAACGATCTGGCTTGATCGCCAAAAGAGCCATGGAAACCTGAACAACCACAATTAACCTTACGTAACTCGGCCTTTCCTGGTACGCGACTTACTCGCCGCAACATAAACTATGTTGTCCAGCGAATGCAAAAGTACCACGAGTCATGCGTTGAAACTATAAATTTACATTACTAAGATATCGTGCCTGCAAAGCATATCATCATCTAGATTTGCTTCATCAAAATTACCAGTTCATTCACTAGTTGAGTTGACATATCGGAGAATCTGTGTGATTTTAATTGTTATCTTACTTTATTTACTGTTATTTTCAACAGTTACATCATCCAGTTGAATCATTATAATTAGTGAGATTAAAGTTTGTGTTTTTAAATATTATGAAACATTTTGTACATAAGATACTTACTTTATAATCTTCACTTTTGATAAGTGCAACAAAAATAGAAGGTGTTTTTTCATATTGTAACGTAGTATTTTGCCAAATTCCACTGCCGGTCCCACACGACTTTTTCAGTTACGATGTAGCTTAAGGAAATTCTGTTTTCATTCAACTATGGGCTCATTCTCAAAATCACTTTAAATAAACTAACAAATTTAGTGGGCGCCAGACTCTGAAGGAGTCAATCAAAATAATATTTAACCCGGGAGTGGGCGCGCGAACAAAATTTACGTTAGCGGGCGCGCATCGGTTTTATCGACCAAAATCATTATCGGTGTTTATTTGCATGTGAAATTGTTTAAAATGTCTGTATAATGATTTTAAATTATTATTAATACATTAAGAATATATTTAAAACGTAAGAAATAATTACTAACAGTTTTTTATAAGTAAAATATAGATTTCTATTAACGAGTATATTAAATATCGTTAATAAATGGAATTTCGGCAGCGGTATTGCGCCAGTGTTGGGTCCTATTGTTTTCTCTCTTTGGATCGGTACAGTTTATACATCGTAATTAATTATATTAATTAATTACTATTAATTCATAAAACAATGGAAAACCTATACTGGCACAGTTGTATTTTAGTACGAAATCTAAGCTGAAGTATTACTAATACTTTAGTTTGCCAGCATTGTGCCAAAGTCTATGCTGTTGTTAATCAATCAAAAAATCTGTATTAGTCAACAACTAGGCCGTAGTCCGATTAATGTTATCATTTCAGTACCTGACCAATACTGAGAAACAATAAAGTTGATACAGTTTCTGTACTATCGTCAGTACTGGCAATGTATTGGGCCATATTGTTTTTTCTCTTTAGGATGTGGTATTTATAAGTTGTAATTGGTAAAATGTGTAAATTGTTAAGAAACATACATTTTTTTTGTAAGTTTAAAAAGAAAATTAGATAAATCATTATATTTAAAATATTTCAATCAACGTAAAACTTAAAAGTCATATATTTCTCATCTTCAACTAGATTTTACATCTTAAATATCATAAGCTGATGTGCCGATTTTTCATGAAAATTGTTTCAATATTGTATACATACATAAATTGGCGCATAAAAAAATAAACTTTATTAATTCAAGCTCTTATATTTAAGTCGAGATTTATGGTGCAGGAAATTGCACTCAATTTCCATATTAATAAGCATTCGAATATGAATAATTAATTGGTTAACGTTAGTTCTTGCTCTTTTCCCGCAGACTGTATAAATAACATTTGATCAATTTCGTAAATGTCAAGAAATTGATGGACCAGACGGATTATTACAATTAATTAACTGATACGCGAGTTCTTTCACCTTCTACAGTGGTGTAAGCTGCTGGAATTTGTGATGTACAATTCGCCGCAAAATAGTTATAACGAATACATTTTATAGATACGACGTTCCCGCTACATTCGTAAAATTGTACCTGTATGCTCTTACCGAGCGAAATTAAATGATCTACTGTGAAAAGCATTTAGGTTGATATGATTACAACTTTAATCAATATTCATAAGCTACTTTTTGTTGTCCCAATCGTATTAATTAATCACAATAATTAATAAATATAAATTAATGTTTACATACAATTACTTTGTTTATATAACTCTGCTGAATGAATGACAGTTTATGAAATACGTTTTTAATAAACCATGATTTTTAATTATATAATGATTGATGTGTTAACATAAGATTATAGATTAGAATAAATATGTAAAACAATTGATGAAACTAGTTAAATTCTACAGTGAATATTTTTTCAACTTTTAGAATTAGACAAATCTTAATGATTAACGTTAAACAAATTACATGTAATAATTTGTTACTTTTAAATTAGTGAACTTTAAGTTTACTTAATTTCAGAGAACAAATATAAAATTAAACTAAAAATAGATTAAATTATTACCGAGTTCCAAGTACACTGAACTTGATTTTATATTACCAAAAATGTTGAAACCGACGAACGATTTTTTTCTAAGAGTAGTCTTCCATTTCGCGTTATATTCTGTCAGAAGTAGTAATCTGCAGAAATATAATTAGCTTTCATGACTAACGTGCGATGTTGCTAAATTTACCAAGATGCGATAATAACGCTTACAACTGCGTCGTTCTACGTCCTTTTGGGTTTTCTTCAAGAAAGTAGGGTCGTCATCGCGCGAATCCAAAGCGGAACAAAGAAAGAAAGCCTCGGAATAGAAACGAGCAGATTATATTCTTGTCTTATATCTCGACATGTAAGCCAGAAAAATATAGAAAAAAGGAAGCAAAAGAGACGCAACATTGCGTTTAGAAAGTTTTGTCACAGACAAAAAGTACGAACAATTTGCGGGGTAATCGTGCTCGCATGTAACAAAAGGCCCAGTTTCAATTTCCACTTAGAAAATTGCGTCGTTCTTACAATTATAACGGCACGGCGCATGTAACATGCGAATCGACCGCGCCGTTTCTTTGGATTCATTGGCTTTCATAGCTTCATGGTACATTAACACTGCGGACGACGATATTAAATTAACCTTCGGGAGATCAAAGCACAAAATCCCATGTCGCGCCATTCTACGGAGCCGAGCGACTTCTTGCTAACGACTTGACGCCAAGAAGAACGTCGCTTCTAACATGCGTCATGCTTATCGGTTTCAGCTAAACACCTTATCGGCTTTCAAATTTGTCCAGTCGACAATGAGACAGCATTTTACATAATCGTCACCATTAGAAACAAACATGACCATAGAAGTTATTCATTGTGCGACTTTATTTATACGTTTACTCATTTTCATTGTTTTTTTTATTTTTTTTACTTATTTACAGATGCCGACGAACGTGAGAGGAAGGTCAAGGTGACAAAATGGCGACGTTTCATGCGAGTGGGGACTCCACGATCGACGAAGCAAGCAGAAAGATGGTGCTAACCATGTCCTCGAAAATAGCGAATCCACTGCAGATAGTGGAAAGCGAGATCCGCCACGATCCTAACGTGGACGAAGAAATCGGATCGAGATGCAAGGATCCCTATAAAGAACTAGAGCTATATCTTGCCAAAGTGAATGTAAGTACACTATACATTTTCAAAAATCTGCCATAGTTAATGTCTTCTGAGACAAGATGTCTTATTCTAGATGAAATTGTTTTAACGATACTTTCAATTAGTTAACGAATATCTTTCTACTAGCACTGACCTTTACAAAATAACCTGTAATATAACGTTGTCATAGGTCGTGGTTAATAGTAAGAACCGCTATGATACATATCATATCCTACGAAAACGATGAGATGGCCTTGATAGTATTTCTGTCTAAGCAAACCGTTAGTCTTTCGAATATCATTTTAAAGATTGAAATACCTTGAGGTACTTAACACCAATCACAGAATCCATAGAATTTTCTGTAATAGAAGGTCTCCTTTTTACACAAATTGAGCAAATTTACAGATTTCTTCTTATCTTAAATCTCATATTAAATTTTATTCTAACATTCTGTTGATATAATCATGTCTATTATATTCCAAAGACAATTTTATTTTTGCAATTATTTCTTCTAGTCATATTTTTGTATATCAAACATTGAGCAAGGTTGCTGATCGATTAATATGATACATAGTATCGTTGATAGTTGAAATGGTGAAGACCACGACGTCGCTGACCTAGTACCTAGGGCCATCAGACGTCTAACAGATATCGCTATGCGAAAATGAGTTCAGTGAAAGGAAAGCGATTAACGTTAAGCGACCGCGTGGTCGATTCATACATAATTCTGATTGTAGTGATCAGATAATCATTGGCTTTTTCCTTCGGCGACGTTTGTACGAAAGCCTCACAGACGAGTCATATAGATGATTCATAGAGTTCCGTAGAGGTCACGGGACTCGATCGGTTCGGTACGCCGTGCCACGTGCAGATTGTTTGACGTTCGCCATAACGGTTCTCGTTACCTAACCTACCATTTTTCTCACGATCCTACGTATCGGCATCTTGCGCCACGAGAGTATAAGCTGATACCACGTGTAGACTCCAAATCCCACGCGCGGCGTGGGCATTAACGCCATTTGTAATGATAACATCGACGATTCTAGTCCAAGTTATAGTATGCTTTGCTTAGTCAAATCTTGACTTGACTCTTACGCCATCAATTGATCACCTGTAAACAGGGTCTTCTTTGGTTTAGAACATTTTATTTTCTTTATTTGATGATATAAGTTTAAACATAAAATTTGTTACACAAGCAGATTTTGTTATTTAAACAAAATAATAGTATTATAAAAAGTCACCATCGTTTTGAAAGCCCATCGAAAAAGATATTAACTAGTAATTGTGTTATGATCAAGAAAGATGAAAAGAACATTAAGTATATGATTTGATAATCGTCAGAAATATAAATATCTTTTAATAGTATGAAAAATCCATCTTTTTTAACTTGCATTTTGTGGTATATGATAATACTAATCATTTTTCTTCATTACTAAGTAATTTTTTGTGACACGTGAATATGTTAATTAGAATCTAATCAATCATACATGAAAGATATTAAAAATGAGAATACAGATTTTTATTTTTCGAAGGATTCAACACTAACAACTTTTTATTAAGATATCCTGCTGCAGACTTCGGTATCGATGACCTGTCCCTGACTTTTTCCACTTAATTGACCTTGATCCTCATCATTTACGATACTATCTCCAACCTTGGTGGATCTTTTATTATACTTTTGAAATTTACATTCCGGACCCTATTTCAACAGAGTTTCTATTGAAAGTCGCAGTTCATTCTAGTCTCCGTATATTCGCGTGCAATATCCTATTGCGGATGTGGTAACATCTTTTCTGTTTTTGGACGTTCACATATAGAAATGCAGCTGTGTAGGTTTGTTTGTGTATGTTGGTTAGTTATAGAAACAAGTTAGATCTGAAGCGACTGCTTTTAATCTCCCGCTACTTGTTCCATACTGTCCACGCGATCTTCGCTACTGGTCTTTTGGGACGCTGCTCTCATCGTTGTTTCTTATGCCAAGAACATAAACACGCGACGCACGAGTTTATCGATAAAATAGCACGAGTAAACATTTTTGCGGATAGCTCATGAAAAGCGGCATTGTGTCACATCGAAACACGAGAAAAGAAAGTTGCCTTCTGCTTCTTTTTCCGCTTTTCTTTTTAGTGGATGAACATTTTCGATATCAGATAAACAACAACTTAAGACGGATTTTCCTTTTTTTTTTGTCTGTAAAATCGAATCCCAGCGCAGACTCAGATGAGGAACTATAATCTGATGCCTTGTTCTCGACTGAGTGAGGGAGTGGATACTTTTTATTGTCTGCTGTCCATGAAACCTTTTACAATAACAACCTTTTTTCTACATACCCCCTTCCTCAAGTATCTGTCTGAACTTATGTACATAAAAGTCATACAAGCAGAAGGAGAACGAATCGAGAACAAAAAGTCGTCAAGTGGAATTGATAGAACCTGTCAAACAGCAGAAGCGGCCTTGCGCAACCAATTCAAACATAAATAACGGCTTTTGTTCGAAAATTTGACCGCTAAATCTTCATCTGTCCGTTAACTCCCTTACGCTTACCGTCATGAATCGTAAGGGATTAATAAATAAAGCGCACGTAACACGTCTCCGCGGAATTTTCTAATTTATTCAAGATGCATCTACTGGTCGATGACGCAACTTCTATTTTGGACTCATGCACTTTTCAACAGCATACTATTTCCATAAATCATCGGTATACAATCGAATGGCAACTGATTGAATTGACAATCGATAAAATGCACGCGAACCTAGTACGACTACGATACATTTGAGATTTTCGACGCGATATCCCTTACGCTACTATCCAATCGCCAATCAAGTACTTTATTTATAAATCTCGACGTATCGTAATACGGATTCAATGAATTGAATTTTCTTTCAACATTTAACGTTATCGGCTTTGATAGAAGGAGGAAAGAAGTTTTTTCAATCAGATTAAACCTTGGCTGTCGATTCAGAAGTCTTTACGTTTACTTACAGAAACATCAATGTCATGCACAAATCTGCAACACGTGATATGTTGCTGTGCATTCATGAGATACAGTACTACCTTCAAATTTATTTGTTATTGAAACATTACTTTTAAATTGCGATTTAAAATAGTTTTGTAAATAACAAAATGATTTTTCATACAAATATAAAAAAATTTCGTATACTTTTAATACAACTTACTTTTATTACCAAATACACGGAAAGACAATTGCAAGAAAAAAATTATATTGTTTGTGTCACAATAGCGATTTACTTAGTGTTTAGTTTACAAATTAAAGATAATAATTTGATTCTCTATTAACATATTCTGAAATATTCTTAAACTTTATCTACTGTTACTATAAATATTCCGCGTGAAACAAAATAAATGTAGCAAAAGTTCGTATCATAAGTTCAGCATGTTGATTGGCAAATGCTTGGCACAAGTTTGACATGCAATTTTGGCAATTATTTGGCTATTGAGTCCATCTGCTGAATTTGGCAAATGCTTAGCAACCCTGTATAATTATAAAATAATCTCAAAATATTTTCTAACTTATATATATCTTAACAGAAAAATTTACAAAATAAGTGCACATTTCTGTGCAAAAATCGATTTTTAAATAGTTGTCAACAATTTTGTCTAAATATGAAGTAACAAAAAATAATTTGAAACTGAAAATTTTTTCTGTAATGTATTGTAAGTAATTATATGTACCATAACAAAGAAAATAATGCTTACATCATATGTTGCACTGAATATAATCGGATTAAATCATTGAATGAGATTAATCTAATTATTTACACTTATATTAGTAATTTTTATTAACTAAATGAGTGTTTTGTTTTTCATTATATGAAACCCTAATGAATGAACATTTGTTAATAAAGTGCTTAAATACTTATATTTTATTAACTGTACTTAGAGAAATTAAATAATTAACACATTGTCAATAATTACCCTAATAGCACAAAACGTTCTGAAATATCCTCAGAACATTCTTGGAATATTTAAATATTGTCAGAATGTGCTTAGTATATTTTGGAACATTTTGTGCTATTAGGGTATGTTACTTTAAGGAAATAAATTTAATAAATTGAAATTAAATATAACTTTAATTTTTCTTATTCTAAACATTTCTATTAACATATACTTATATTTTTAAGACATAAATAAATAGACTTAATTTACATTGCTTATTAATTATATTGTATACAATATAAATTCATACAATAATCTGATAGATTCTTATTGTTTAAATGATTATCTACTTAAAAGAAGCAAATTTATGTCTTTATATAACATCAAATATTATTTTAAGACATTTGTATAACTATACAGGTTTGCCTAGCATTTGCCAAATTCGGCAGATACGCTCATTAGCCAAACAAATACCAAATAATTGCCAAACATGTATGCCAAACTGATGCCGAACATTTGCCAAACGACATGCCAAACTTATGATCCAAACTTTCGCCAAACTTATTTTTTCACGCGGGATATAGATCCTTCCCAAGTAAAAATTTGCCTAGGCATTGTCTAGTTTTTACAAGGCACTTGTAAGGTAACTGTGAGTTTAACTTGTCAAGGCAAAACTTGCGAAAAACTTGCAAGGGACTCATAAGTAAATCTAGAATAGGTAAAACTTGAATATGCCTCGTTTTGTTTTGCTCAAATTTTACTATGCAAATACTTGTCAAGGCGAAACTTGCAAAAAACTTGTAAGGGACTCATGAGTAAATCTAGAATAGTTAGAACTTGTATAATGCAGAGTGTTAAGCACTAAAAATAGCATTGACTTCCATGTGACATCGTAGCTCAGGTGGTAGGATTACATGGCGAACTTGCGAACAATGTGAGGACTAGGATTCAATTCTCCGTAACATCAAAGAAAATTTTTTCAGACACAAAAATTAAAATTCTTCCAATAATACTTCCAAATTGATAAAATAATTAATAAAATTAAGATACTTGTAAAATGAATTAAAATAACATTTTTTCAATAAAAAATTGATTACCTAGTTCGCCTTACAAGTGCCTCACAAATCAACTGCGTTACATTTCCTACGAGTGCCGTGTATGTTTCACTTGTGAGGCCCTTACAATTTAAATAGCATAACTCACAAGTGCCTTTTGAATAACTAGTTGGAATTTTTAGTTGGGTTGTTATGTATTATTTTTAATTTTACATTTACAGTACAGTTTATTACGTCATTAAACTTTTTGAATATATATTTTTTAATTACTGCAGCTATCAAATTTAAATTTATTTAATTGCTCTTAAAGACTCTTAATAATCTCCGAAAAAAGTTTATATTTCTCATCGTCACTTTAAGTCAATCGTTATATCATTTGCGATTCTTCATTGAAAGCCCATAATTCGGTCATAAGTCACGAGTAATGTTCCAATCAACCAATTAATGGACTTGAGGAGATAGTACTTGACTTTTGTAGTTGGACCGCGTAATCGGTGTGCGGATAAGCGTAACGATGAGGTGGACTCTTTGAAGGTTGACGAAAGAGACCGACCATGCGTTATCGCGTCTGCGTTTCTGGACGTGTTGCATCTGGCGCAGAGAGATAAAATGCATCTGCTAATTTTCGGTTTCAAATAAAACGACATTGAAAAGGTTCCATTTAAATGTTTTTGTCATTGCGTGAAATGTTGCAAAAAGGTTTCTTATGTGGTTCTAATAGGTTTTTTAAAATGATTTTCAGATAACGATTTATGATCATAACACTTCTAAATTGGTAGTTATTATTAATGTAAAGTGTCCAATTCTTCTTTTTATGTTATTTGGCATTGGAAAAACTATAATAGTTTATAGTCTAGAACTATCCCTTTTTACTTACTAATTACAGTCTATACAGTTAGGACTACAGTCTTAAAAGATTTCACTATTGAACGACTTTCCGTTCTAAATGACAAGTAGACGAGCTTTATTTGCGAGTCCTTTTGAACATGGATGCGATAGGGATATGTAAAACAAGTAAATGAAGGTTTAGAAATGCAAAGACTACCGTGCAAGAAAACTGAAGAATGCAAGAATACGAAATGATATCCGGTTTAAATGTTAAAAATGACAGTAAAAAAGCTTATTGACTATTGTAGTGTTACATTAATTAAAATTATTGTAACAAATACAAAAAAAATGGAATGATATAACCAAATTATACTTTTAATATCAAAAGTTTCAATCAACATCATAATCGTTGAAAATCTATGTGGTTTTTGTAAATAAACAAGGTGAACATGGTAAAGTTAAAATAAACATTAGAGTTGGTCATGAAAATAATAAACAGAAGGCAACTCTTATATATACGACGAGTGCATATTGATGTTTTGATACAAAACCATATGATTGCGATAAAAAATTGAAGAATGTCTAAGATGTTTTGTGCTTTGGAGAAAAAAATGCAGGTGTTGGTGCAGTCGTGTGGATCTGAAGCTTGCACGTGTAGACGGTATACGAAGAATGAAGTATGCACGTGTGGGTGGAGGTGTAGGACTGCCGCACATCCGGTTGGGTGTGTCGGATATGTTTGGTTTACCGACAGAAACGGTATATCTAGCGGCTATTCGCGTGCCCGCTTCGTGCATAATGTACACCGCATATGACAAAATTTGGATTCAATATGATTGATGATTCTATCAAATTGTTTTTAGGTCAACGCGAAATTATGAACTGTTTATTAGATAATCATTATCAAATGAAACATTAAACATTCCATACATTTTATACAAAAACAGAATGTTTTTTATATTATTTCTTATCACTTTTCCACTTTTTTATTATTCTTATTTTTATTATATTATCATAAAAAATGAATATAATAAAAATATTATGATTTGTCATATTGTTTTTCTTCATTTTCCATTCATATACCATTTTAAATGTTTATTGTCTTGTTTTATATTATGTATTATATTACTCCATAAGTCCGATTACAAATTGGTTTATCCATTTTGTCAAATGACCAATCGTAATTTTAGCGTTGAACTTGTTTTGACTTTAGAATTGTAATTCACAGTCCTGCAGCTGCAATAAAAAGGCCGTTGTATCGTTGATTTTTATTAGACATTTCTCACAGTTTAACATTCCATATGTATTACGCACTGTAATATTTCTTTCAATTTAACTACATTTGACAACAGAAATGCGTGCGATTGTTACGAAACTTAATTGGCGCGCAAAAAGACACGTCATACGTAATGACAAATGAACGACGGTCATAAAATGACGTAACGAAGGCGAATGCTCGATGCTGACCGAAAATGGCCCAAACAAATTGTCTCTATGTTAATATGAAATTTAATAAAAAAAATAGTTTTGGAAAATTTAAATCATGAATCCCATCACTCAAAAATACGAAAATTTTGAATGTTGTGTAAACGCATCAATGGCGCCAAATGGGTTAATTTTGCAGTCGCCGTACGGAATTCATAATCGGTAAAACCTCTACTGACACCACATATTGATTTAAAATTTGGTGTAAATTTGGTTATACTTGTCGCTGGTTAATTGTAATTTTAACAGTTGCCCCATTACAATTCATTTTTACGTACATGTTAATGTTTTAATTGGAAATTCAATTCAGAATAAACCATCAAATTAAATTTAAGAAATTAACAATTGTTTATTTTTAATTTGTATACTATTGTTTCTTTCCGTGTAGCTAATGTATTTGGCTATTTCACTTTTTGACTTAGTAAAATAATTTTCACATAATAAAAAAAGTCCCTCTCTGAGTTTCGAATTCATCAAAATTTTGCACATTTTAGTAAAAATATATCAATATATCAATTATCAGAAAAACAACATTACCGTCACACATTTAATCCTCTAACCGTGGATGCGTATCTCCTCTACAGGCATTCTTCTAATTTACATTATCCCCACTCTTCTCACAACGATACGGTTTCGGGCGCAACCACGGTTAAAGGGTTAATCGAATGCATAAAAATTACTATGCATGCATAGTAATTTTTAATCAGTTATTTCCTTACGTGCACGTAAGGAAATAACTGATTAAAAAAACTACATGTAGTTGTCGTAATTATAATTTATTACTAAATTCATGTTTCTAAGTTTGTGTTTTGATTTTGTTTTTGCTATTTTACTAATATAAAGTTTTTAATAAAATTTTATTTAGATTTTATTTTAGATTCATTCTTTGAATTTAAGATTTCCTATTTTTTAACTTTTTTTGTTTTAATGTTTTGTAATTTACGAAATTTCTTGGTGAATTATTAGTTTGTGCATTTACATCAGTTTCTGTTGAATTTAATTACACTTTTTTCTAGAATTTTCAATTCAACTGTTATTCCATGATGATTGTAAAGTTAACGGCAAAATTCTGATCGTGCGTGCTAGAATTACCAGTAATCTGGTTGTAATTGATCCAATTGGGAATGTTTCTCCCAGCGGAACAGCTGAAGAATGGAAGCGGGAAAGAAAGAGAAGGAAAGATCGTCAACACAATTGCGTTCTTAATTGGTCAATTTTGAATTTAAGAAACACTGTGTTTTCGCATAATCATTAATTGCGAATGCGCAGATACGCTAATAAACATTATAATTAGTTTCTGACTTTCGAACGAGAGAATCGAAAAGGTGACATGCCATAAATGATGCTGCTTTTGAAAGTAATTTCATGATGAAAAAATACGGCATTTTTGATCCTATAAAAATTTTGTTGTCATTATATATAATTTTTGAATACGCTGCATAATTTTAATTTATATCAAACTTTGAATAAATTTTTTAAGTTAAATTAACCTTAAATATACATATTGAAAAATGTGACATTATTTTGTTTTTGTTTAATAAAACAGCTATTGATTTATTATTATTAAAGAATAAAGTACTTACAATACAACTTTTTTTCATTTCATACGAACAAACAAAATTTCTGCACGTGATGTACTTTTATGCCATCAGTTTTAAAAGTCTGTACTATTGATAGGATTTAGAAACTTCACATACAGATTGCAATACCGGTGAACGGTTTTACCGGTTTACCGGTAAATAACAGGAAAACAGTCTAAATATTTTTCTATGAATTACATTAATAAATTGAAAATAAACAAAAATATTTTACAAGACAATAATAAGAAATGTAAATAATTCTAATTGGATATTAATTATCGCAATAGCATCAATTGATTTTATATATTATAAGTATTTTTTAGCAATTACATAATGGAACTTTGATTTAAAATGTTAACAATTGATAATGATCATCTCGACATTAAGCATAAGATTTGACTATTCATTACTCCTTGTTCTGTTACATTATTTTTATTAGAAAACAAAGCCCTTTTTCTTAAAAATCAAATAAATTAAATATGCAAATGAAGTATATCTTAAAATAAAAATGTATTTTGGGAACCTGCGAAAATGTTACTGTATGACTGAATGTTTGCGATTGTGTAAGTAAATCATAAAACATGCGCAAACTTTATTTCGACCGTTAGATCCGTACATTTGCATTTGCATTCGCACGATCGCGCACAGTTGGTATAATGACCATGGCTTGCCAACTTGCAGCGTTGCAACTTTTATCGTAGTAGTATTGCAAGGTGTCACGGATAGTGACTACAAATTCTTGTGTAGACAAACGACTCGACATTCGACGATATTTGCAATGGGTTGCTCGTAGAGCATTTGCATTATTAGTCGATGTTAAATCGATATTGCGTTATGACGACGCTTTCATACATCATATATTCGTGACGACTTCGAGTGTTCACAAATTTTCAATAAGTTATGAAGCAAACGAGAAATTGGCATATGCGAAAATGAAATTTAGCGATTTGTCGTTATGAATGAAAAAAAGTGTTTAGAAAGTATTTGCACAATCGCAGCGAAATTTTTGTCGCACGTCAAAACCCCATGCAGCGCGAAAGTGGTTTAGTACCGGGGTTGGTCTCCAATCTGTCAAGCTCGCGTGAGCGTAAAATGATCGATTGATGCAAAACTAGTTGATCCTGCATCGCTGCTTTTGATCCTCAGGAAACGAAATGCCACGTTACATCAAACGTGAAAATAGCTGAATTGTTCTTGATGTAAAATTAAGTAAACTATTCAAAAAAATTGGGGGATCATATATACTATATATGGGATTTTCATATATACTATATTTCAATATAGGTATTAAAAAATGTTACATAACATTCAAATAATAGTTTAAAAGAAGTTAAAAAAATACAATAGAAAAGTATATAGACACATTTATGTATCTTAACACACCATTGTTAAATTAAAATAAAAATTATTTTGATTTTAGTTAGTATTAGTCGTTTGCTTAGTCAGTTTTTTCATAAATCTATCAATTAAAAAGTGTAGCAATCATTTATTGCTCTATATTTATTTATTACTCAATCTTGTCGAATAATTTTCTGTAAATATTGCTATGTCATTTTTGTTAAATTTTGAAGAGGACTAAGAAATGATGTTATTTGTTTCTGAATAAAATGACTCACGACTTTAAACCATCATAATTTTTGATTCGAAAGAGTACATTTTAAGAAAAAATGAGCTTGACTCGATAAGATGTGGTAAACACGTTGCCTCGATGTGGCATATAAAAGCTTTTTTATGATGCTCGTTTGGTCTTACGTCAGTAGCGCAAGAAAAAAGCAAACTGCGAATTGCAACCATCTGGATATCCTTCTTTTGGACCATTAACGATGCTTAAAAACATTCACAGATTCTTAATCACTGTCACATTTTTGAGACGACACGAATAACCCATTGCTTCGGCTGTGAAGAAATTTATGGTTTTGTATAATACAATGTAAATTGTGGATGAAGACCATGTGTTTTGTTTAAGGAGAAATGCAGATGAAATTTTATGCTAATGTTATTTGTTATAGATGCTGAAAAAGATGCTTTATATATATATATATGTGTTGGTACTATAGTGCTTGAAGCAGCAAAACTGATATACATTGGTGGATACATCGATAAATGGTGTTTATTGAGACTGTTTTAATAAGCAAAGTATATTTTGTGGTGCTTAAAAATCACTCTCAAATAAGATACATTTCATATACGATTCACAGATTAAATGGTGTTTAAATTTCATATTTTTAAGCACCATTTCTCCAATGAAGTCGCATGATTTTCTATTGCGAAAACGAATCATATACATTGGAGTTTTTTTAAATATTTGACAAATCATATCATGACATATCAAGTAAACTATTTTTTGCTACTTGTCATTTAATTTTTAGAATAATAATGTTAAGAAATGTCCCTTAGTAATTCCAACTGTCGCTGAAAACAATAATAAACACAAAACTTGAAAAGCTTATGGTTATGCAAAACGTTAAGATGATTCTTCAGTCGTATTCGCTGCTTCTCTTTCCCGTTAATGAAGTCATCATTAGTTCTATCCTTTTTGTTCTTATATAGCTGAAGAATCACCTTAAGGTGATTCTTGAGATCTGCTACACCGGAGTTAGTGTCTTTTTATTTTTAAATTGTTTAATAATGTATTAAGAATTAAAACATATACTGTTTCATTTTTTAGTTCTGGGAGAATTATATAATGATAAAAATAATTTTTGATGTGTAAACATCTTTACGCTCGGTTTGAACAGAAGTAACGCGTCACGTGATGCGTTACGCGTCACGCGTAACGCCCGGCATGGCCAAGATACGAAAGCGTCACGCGTCACGCGTAACGCTCGGCATGGCCAATATACGAAAGCGTCACGCGTAACGCCCGGCATGGCCAAGATAGGAAAGCGTCACGCGTCACGCGTAACGCCTGGCATGGCCAAGATACGAAAGCGTCACGCGTCACGCGTAACGCCCAGCATGGCCAAGATACGAAAGCGTCACGCGTCACGCGTAACGCTCGGCATGGCCAAGATACGAAAGCGTCACGCGTAACGCCCGGCATGGCCAATATACGAAAGCGTCACGCGTCATTATATAATCAAAATTAATTAATATCAAATTACTTACATTGAGAATAATCATTTTTTTTTAATCAAAATTAAATATTCTATTCTAATAAAATAAATTTTAAAATATATAAATATAAAATTAGTATTTAGAATTTAAAAAGTAAATAAAAAAAGTAATAAATTAAAATATCTTGAAATTATATAAAGCTGGATTTG
>JABFPJ010002099.1:0-21257 GCA_022817425.1 Gryon sp. ZL-2020
TCAGTAGGCAAACCCTCTAACCGCCACACCACCAAGACTCTTGAACATCATAGCTAAGAGCTTCTACTACTTATAGGTTGGCTAAGTTGTGGTTGTGATGTGGCTAACCCTATGAGGCCCCCATCAGAGTAGCCTAATAAAAAAAAGGTCAATTTTACGCCATGGCAACCAGATGTGGACCTTGTCAGGTTCTTATAAGGCAAACCACATTATGGTATGCCTGATTATGGCCATAACGATGCCTAGCGTTACACACATTACATTACCTTATCAGAATATCGCATGTGGTCCTGAGCAGGATGCCACTTTTCGAAAAAACATGATACTTGCCTCATGTGGGTCTAATGTGGCCCAAATCAGAAAAACTGAGAACGGGTTTTGTTAAGGCTATCCTTATCATGGCCATACGCTAGGTGTGGCATGCCTCATCAAATTTTTACTAGGGGCGTTTATAAGGAGTTTGTAGGGCGTCCATAAAGAGCCCATAAAGAGTTTATAGAGATACCTCTGATAAAGCTAGGTATTTTGCTGGGAGTCTAGTACAAAATATGTAGTAATAAATTACTTTTACTAATTATTTTTAGAAATAACAAATTAATGAAAAATGGAAGAAATAGCAACTAATGAAGTAAATGACAAATTATTTAAATGTCACTGAAAATCAACAAAAGTCTTGGCGTTTATTAATTATCAAGTAGGCGTTTCGTATAGTTTCCAACAAATCATTACGCCCGTTAAAGGCGTATTAAATATCAGTCAATTATCATATTATTTCTTATCGACAATAACTTACGTGTCCTAATAAATTTACTCATAATTACTACAATAAATATATCAATCACTTTAACATTACAAAAACCTCCAAATTTTCCTCCAAAGAATCTCATTTCTGCAAAATGTTGGCAAAAAAATGATTTTTTGCAGCATATTTAAATCATTCAAAATTGTACTAAGTGGGTTTGTTACAGATTACAATTCCACGTGGGTTAACGTAGTTTCTGACATTATAACATCATTCATCAATATATGACTTAACACGAGTGATTTATATTTGGATAAATACAAAAATGACAATTTAATTGCTGTAATTACACTGTTATGGCATACATAAGTACTGCAACATAACAATACAAATTGTCGATGCAAAAAATGCAAAGATATACGTGAATATAATAAAAAAAAGGTGTAAAAATGTATGGACATTTTTATATGCTATATATATGTATACTAATTATGTTATTCACATTATCAAGTGAATTTAATGCAAGAAAATGTTGCCACAATTGCAATCATAATTTTACTTGCTTATATATACATTATGTATATCATGCAATCAATTTCATCATATCGTGTTTGACAATAGTTCACATGCCCTCAATAGAATTCGATTCAAAGTACTTTGTAGGTCGTTATCACAATGCATTTTCTTATTATGTCTTTTTTTCCACTTCTCATCAATGAATGAAACCTGCAATTTAATTATGTTTCATTTTTATATAACAAAGTATTTTTTCTAATCTTATAAATATAGTAAGTAACTTTATTAATAATTCATGCCTAGTAACAAGAATCATACATTGTTCATACTGTTTTATTTACGTTTTTCGACGATATACATTCATAAAACGGAGCTTTACAAGTTCTCAAAGAAAACTGTTATAAATAAAAAAAATAAAAATAAGTAGAATTAAATAAAAATTAATACAAAAGTAGATTTTTAAAAAATATCAAAGTTTATATTAAAAAAGAAAATTGGCGAAAAGTTCGAAGATATATGCAGCAATTATAAAAACAAAATAAAATATATTTTCAAAATATTTACAATATATTGTGAAAATATTATTAATATATTGTTAACATATTTTTTATATACAAAAAATATATGATCCTTTATGAAAGATTATATCAACCTTATCAACATGCAATTTTTAAAGTTGCCGCAAAGTCAACTCATTATATCGAAGTTAATTTTGCGTTAACTCCATGAAACTCAATGTTGACTGGGAAATCAAATAATTCAATCAAAAATTGTTCATAAAAATTTGTCAATATTTTTGGTTGATCTGTTAAAAAATATTTTTTATGGTTTATAATATACTGAATGCATTTAATAATTTGTTAAAACTTTTAAGAGGTTTCAAAATAATTAAAGTAAGTGCACGATTATATTCTGCGATATTCAATTTATTACATTTAATTACTTTAGTAGATTAGTTTTTGTCATTTATGGACGATATTAAATATATAGGAACATAAAATGTCTTTTACTGTAAATAAAGTTTTAGTTATACTTTACGTGGGAACTTTACTCACAATAAATATTTATATAATTCATTCTACGTTATAACAAATATGTGAACAGGATTCTTACACGCGCGTTCATTTCAGTTCCTACATAAAGACGAATAATTCTGTTTTTTAAAAATAATTTTATATTTTAAATCACTGACTTAAAAGAAACACCAATAATTAACTTCACTTTTACATATTTTGAGAAAAACGCGTTTGAATTTTTCTACTTGCATTCAAATTTATAGAAAAATTATTTATTTCATCTTCCTATTTTGTGATAGTACTATATTTCCATAAATATGGACTCATAAAATGAAAATATAAGGTTTTCAAAATCCGAAATTATCATTAACTCAATTTTTCCAAAAAAAAAAAAGAAGGAATTAATCAGTTTTTCCTTCAAGACACAACAATATTTTTTTATATAAATGATTACATAATATTAAATAATAAACTTTTTTGTAATTTTATTAAAAATTGTTGTTAAAAAATGTATGATTTTTTTAATAAAAAAGTGAATTTCAATAAATAAAAAGAAAAAGTCCGAAAATAATGAAGAAATACTCTTTATTGATAAAAACTCAAATTTCTCGGATGCTTTTTATATATTGGTTTGTTTATTTGTCAAATAAACGGCGCTCCCGGACATAAGAATAAAATGGGGAGAATTGCAAACACTTAGTGCAGTAGATCATTCCGTAACCTTTTAAAGAAACGTTTGAGGTTTTATATAGTTGAAAGTAAAACTTAATAATAAATATCGACGTTTCATTCGATACAAATTACAAAACAAATAGTAAGTGTAAAATCATTAAATGTTAATCCTATGATCTTATTATCGCAAATTTCCTTTAGTTTCAACAAAATAAAATTATTAAAAATCAAAATGCATTTTTCTACTTTAAAATTTAATTATTTTTATTTTAACTTTCATGGTTAAAAAATCATTAAATTTATTATAAAAAATACTGAAAATAATTGTTTAATAACATTTTAATTTACTGAAATTGATAATAACAAAAATTATTTCGTTATTATTAAATATTTAATATTAAATAATTTATTTAATGACATAAAATTGAATCCAAGTGCAAAAGAGTATCAGATGGCGTTGGAAGCAGAGACTTGATCTACAAGCACTGTACATTCAATGCTTAAACCAGTTTCCTCATTGCCTCTCATATTCAACATGGCTACCTGATGAAGCAGCAGACGATTCAGGAGTCATGGAAAGAATATCACTAACATTAGTTTTGTAGTTTTAATTATGAGCGGAAAGATAAAAGCTGACACTGGCGATTCTGATTGTGTTGATGATACTGTGGATCCCAGAGTGCAGGTACATTTTCAGTGCACTCAACACACACAGCTATTACTCCTATTTCACTTGACTATTAACATACTTTGACATTTGACATAACTTTATGTCAAACAAAATATCGTTTTAGAATCAATCCACCCGCATAATATATATGTCAAATTCAGTTTATTTATATATCACAACAAATAATAACAATAATAAAAAATCAGCAATTAAGTATAAGTTTGTAATAATATTAAGTGCTTTGAATTCTTTATTTTATCGAGAAATAATCATCTAAGTAACCCGCTAATATATACGCTTTTATTTCGTGGGAACAAATTAAATGCATTGCTTAATTATAGCTTGTATTGTATATAATGACACTTGTGAGATATATACTTACAAAGAATTGAGTTTTATTTTAGTTTTCTACCTTGTTTTTACTCGAGTAGAAAATATAAGAGTTTTTTTTCGTGGAAAGTTAAAACAGTTCTTCTGTTTGATTTATTTGTTTGAAAGAGTATTATAATATTTATGTTGTTATTTTTCATTAGGCTTTGTTTGTTTTAACATAATTTTAGTCATTTTTGGTTTTGAGATAAAAAAAGTTTTTTTTTAATAACAAGTTATAGTTACAACATAATATTTCATTGATTTTGCATTAATTACAATTTTTGTTATAATAAGAAAATAAACTTGATACACTTATGTTCAGTTATAATTAATAGTTAACAAACCAATAATATATTTTAAATACACAAATTTTGCAAAAACATCATGATTTCATTATAACCAAAAATCAATATCTTATTATATAATAAGTTTAGTAGCATTATTTAATTCATTCTATAAAAACGATTTTATTAGATCATCACAAATACATACATATATACATAAAATTTAATCAAGCATTTGTTTTATTACATAACTAATTTGTTTAAAAACAAAATTGTTGGAAAAGAATAAATGTTCCTTTTTCAAAAGCACATATTTAACAAAGATAATTTACCTTTTAACATTATCCACCAATACAGACATTATAATGAAACACCGTTTAATTTTTACAGATTGAGTTAGAAAGATTGAACACGGCGACAGATGACATAAATAAACTTGAAGTTGATTTGGATGTAAGTAGTCGTGTTACGACTCTCATATATAGTTTTTGATTTGAAAAAGTGATTATTATAAAATTGCTTTTCCTATAAATGCTAGGCTTTATGCCCAAACCGTCGTAGCTATTAGACGTCATTGAGATGATTGCTTTATAATAGTGTAAATGGATAACGACTTAAACTTAACGTCTTTGTAATTTTGATTGCAATGAAAGTAAGCGAGTCGTGATCTATCTGCAAAGAAGCGTTCAATTCTGCTATTATATTTAAACTTGATTGCGATTTCACAGGAAGCAAGAGCGACGTTTCGAGAATTGTTATGCGAGTCGACTTTGAAAATAGATAGTCTTGCTAAAAAGTTGGGTGTTTGTATAGACAAATCGAGACCATATTACGATGCAAGGTTTCGAGCCAAAGAAGTAATTTATTCATGATTTATACATTGTAACATTTGTAATATCATTTTGTTTTATTAATTAATTAATCAATTGTTATTAATTGTAGGCGTTGGCAGAGACACAGAAAGCAGCTATTAGATTCGAACGAGCCAACAGTCAACATGCAGCTGCTAAAGAAATGGTTTACTTAGCAGAAGAAGGTCTTAGAACTGAAGGCAGATGTTTCGATCATGCTTGGCAGGTATTTTTATATTTATTAGATATATTATTTTCAAGACTGAGAAATAAATGGAAATAAAAAAAGAAGAAACTTCGTGTTATTTAAATTTATTTACAGTTATTCAGATAAAACGTTCATTTACTGAATTAACATTTCATTTATTTTGTGTTTACGGAAATGATTTCTGTTTTTCTACACAATTTTTTTCTTTTCTAATTTTATCTAATTTTATAAACTGATAATTAAAAGTCGTAATTATAAGAATAAAATAATTAATTAAATAATTGTGTAAAAAAATTGTAAGATAAAAGAGAGTTTGATTCTTTTAAATAATATAATGAAATTACACAATTCAATATTGCTAATTTCCTGAATTTGAGAATAAGTTTATTTTAATGATCTACGAATTGTTCAAAGGAAATGCTAAATCATGCAACCGCAAGAGTCAATGAATCTGAGCACGAAAGAGCAATATCAGAAGCGGAACACCGACGAACGACAGTTTTGTACCACAAAGCGGAACACGAAGTTCAGCAACTTCAGCGTGAATTGAAACGCGCGATTGCGAAATCGAGGTATATTGATGTAGATTCTTCCTCTTCTTTCTTCTTTATAAATTATAATGTGTATTATATTCACTGCTCAGAATTTTCTCATCATTTTGCACGACTTTTTTCGTTATTAAATATTCAGTTGCTCGACATGAGACTGAATTAGATATTCTCAAAAAAGCCTTTCACAGACATATATTAAAGTTAATAAAATACATTCAAAACTTTGACTTCCACTTTTCATTAGTATTTATATTATATATATTATATTTTTAATATAACAAATACAATAAGTCATATAATTTGTATTATGAATACAAATTTAAAAGAGTATGTAAGAAATGATTTTTATTATTAAAAAAGATGAAAATGTTAATGAGAAGAGATTTATTGTATTTGTGATATTAATTCTTCAACTCAATAGAATTAGGATATTTATGTGTTTGGTAATGTTCGTGTTGGCAGTATGGATGCACGCCGCAGCTTGCTTCTGATAAACAATATCGCCTACAGGCACAACTTGCTCATGTTGTAAGTAGGATAGTTGTTATTACTTTAGCTATCTCTTATTAAGATCAAACAAATAAAGTCGTTTTGTTATTTCTTTAGCACAATTAAGTTAATGAATTAACTACAGATAGTTTATAAAAAAGAAAACTTTAAGCACTTTAAGGACAAAAAGTGGCTTATTTCTATGCATGAATTATTTACTCTTATCCTTTAAAAAATTGGTCTCATCGAGCTTCTTAAGTTATGATTTTGTAGAATCACAAGTATACCTTTCAATTTTCATATACAATATTCACAAAGTTGATATCTCCTCTTAATCCTTTATATATATATATATATATTAAATTTAAATTGCATATTTGTAGAGTTGTTGCATGAATATTGTAAATTTATTCTGCATGTAATATAAATATCTAAATAGGTAATTTAAATGAAAATTAATGAAATAGAAGTTTTGCAGTATTGCCGAGTCGAGTAACAAGTTGACTTTCTGTTTCACTTAGACCCTATTATGAAACCAAAGCACATTTTAACCAAATCTTGGAGGAGCAAAAGCATAA
Organism: Gryon sp. ZL-2020; assembly: GCA_022817425.1. Lineage (NCBI taxonomy): Eukaryota > Metazoa > Arthropoda > Insecta > Hymenoptera > Scelionidae > Gryon > Gryon sp. ZL-2020. Next base: position 6,950 of record JABFPJ010002099.1, read on the forward strand.
AGTCAGCGCATTAGAAAAGTCAGTTAGTGATGCTAAAATGACTTACGCCGAAGCCTTAAGGAATCTTGAGAGAATAAGCGATGAAATACATAGGGTGAATATATTATTTGTATTAATTTTTAATATTTAATGTATATATACTATATGAAAATAGGTGAATTTTAATTTGGAAAATAATTGCAGACGAGACAGGATAAAAACAACACCACTTCACCTCATTCAAGCACGACGGAATCACCAGACAGTACGGATTATACGAGTGACGAATATCTACGACTTCCGCAAAAAATTACGGCTAATTCAGCTTATCCTACTACGTCGAAGGTTTATATTTTTAAATTCGCAGAATTTATTGCACAATTATTATTTTAATTCTAAAACTCAAATGTATTAGCATAAAGTAAAAGCACCGGTTTCCGACACTTTAAACCCGGTCTTCGACATTATGAGAAAGAAACAGAGATAGAATGTTCAATTTAAAATGTCGAAAATCGGTGTATTGTCGAAAACCAGAACCAATATTTTATATGTTAAATATTCAATATATTTCTTATGTACAGTAACTGAATTGAATATATAAAAATTGCAATCAATATTGCAATAACGATTATAATTATTCACTTAAAATGCATTTTGCAGTTGGACAATGATTTATCGTCAGAATATTTAGGATTAAGTTGCCTAAATTACTCGTCGACTGAGCCTCGTAGATATATAAAGAAAGACCGTCCGAGAAGTTTCACCGCAATAGATTCAAAACATATCCCGAGTATTAAAAGTTCGACTGTGACATTTGCGTCTCATCACACAAATCTCTCAAAGGCAACTAACGATCACGAGAGCAAATCGAACGTTCAATCGCCGCAGAATGGCCAAAATGAAAGTGTTCAGAAGGCCGAAGAGTGGACGGAAATAAGTCTGAACAACTCTCCGGACGAGTTCTTCTGTAACGAGGAATCATACTCCGACGAGGAGGAACAAATACCGTACAAGTTATTACCAGCGGACCTCAGTCCAGAAACATTGAACACAAACGCTGCAACGAATAACGCGCCTGTATCCACTAAAGAGCATAATAATGTCACGAAGAAATTGGTCACGCAAAAATCTTTACCCGCGATGCCAAGGACCAACGAAGATACTATTAGCGAAGAGAAAAAGTCTGAACTCACGAGAAGTCCTTCCGTTAAACGAAAAGGAAAGCTCGATGGTTGCTTGGCAACTTGGATTTCAAGAAACTCCACTGTTGGAGAAGGAAGTGCCGGCAGTTCTGGTATAACTAGATTCATCTTATAACGAGACACTTTTTTTCAATTCTTTCTCTTTCTGTGTATTTAGCAAAAAAGATCAGAAATAGACATTTAAAAAATGTAATTTTTAAGGGGACGTCCCAGTGAAAAATGATAGGAATTTACGAAAAAATGAAAAAAATTTTTATTGCCTACTTTAATACTTCGAAGTATCCTCTTTCATATGGAAAACATGTTTTTTGAAAATTATGTTTTAAACATTAAGTTCTTAAGGTTTTTAGTGGAGCGCGAAAACCTTAAAAGCCCGCAAGTAAAACTTTAAACGTGATTATCTCGGATATTTGTTTTTTTGATTTTTCTGACTTTAAAATGTTCCTAATACCACAATTTTTGACCAATTCCCGTTTTCTTGTTATCAGTATGTTCAGAAAAGTGTAGAGAATAATTCGTTTAAAGAGATTTTTCGATTTTTCAATTAAAAAAAAAATGTTATGAACCTGAAAATATTATGAATCAACAAAAACACCGATTTTTTTTCACTTTTTTGAGCTATTTGACAGGAAAATAGAGATAACTTTTTTTTTCTTACATTATATTAAAAATCTTTTTGACAGATTTATGCCGCACATATACACCTACAATTTAAACTTAAAAAAAGCAAACCGGTAAAAAATTGTGGTACTAGGAGCATTATGAAAATAGCTCTTTTTTCGATAGCTATTCACAATTAAACAAAAAACAATAACAATTTTTTATATTTTGGTCATCATTCTTTAATACATCATCCTTAAGGATTAAAATACAAAAAGATTCATTTCAATTAATACATTTTTATAGATTTTAACGATTTCACTGGGACGTCCCCTTAAGTGAAAATATGGAATGTTAAGTCCTCAGAGCTACATAATTTGTTTCTGTTTTTTTATTCATTTTCGAAAAAAGTTACAACTTTATACGATCGTAAATATATTAACAGCTTTCATTTTATTTTATATTTTAATTGTTTATCATGATAATGAATTATATAAATCTGTGTTGAATAATACATTACACAAATTATTTCACAACTAAATATGTTTGCAGCTAATTCAAGTCGAAGACAATCGTTGGACGTGTTATGGAGTGCTGGTACTGGAGAACGAGTTAAAGAAATTTTGAACCAAGGCATCATGATGCTCAATATATCTAATCTAACAGAGCGTCGATTCAGTGATTCTAGACCCGTTGACAAGAGTAAAGATAAGCCAGATAAACCAGAACTCAAAGGAAAGAAGGTTCCTAGTCCTTTAGAAAAAAGCCTGAATTATCTTAACGCTGACGAAGAAACGTCAGATAATGAAAGTTTAGCCAGGTATTTTCTATATATAATCGTGATATTATTATAACAAATAATTTAATTAGTATAAATAATTAAAAATAAGGATTTTAATTTTTGTATAAATAGTTAATACAACATAAATTGAAATGATTTCAGTGTTGAAATGTTAACAGAAGACCAAATATCATCATTAATGATGGAACCAGACATAAATGAAGTATGTCAAGAGGTGCTTGGTACACCACTAGTCGAAGTTTGTCCGCTGCTTCATCAGCTGCATCAACAATAATAGCACAAAAACATCACCCACACGTATTATCATACGAATATTGTATAGATAACAATTGATAAACAATGTTTCCAACTTACGGCATTGTGATACAAATTAACAATATCTGCGGATTTTAAAGTGACTTATACAAATTCGTACAATGGCAAACGCAAAAGTAACTCTTAGCAAAGTTAATTTTGCGTTATTGTATTAAAGTTATTTGCATGTTGATAATTATTTATTTTCAAATTGTTATTGCTTGATACTTACAAATTTTTTTATTTTTTAATCAAATTTATGTTGTTCTTGGTATTTATCGTCAGACTTAAGTATTAAAATTAACGCATTTTTATATAATTTAAGAATTTGAACGATTTAAAGAAGATGCGATATGAGTATATGCTATTCAATGAGTGAATGCTATATTACATTGTTGTTCATAATATCTTTATTATTTAAGGTAATTCTTCAGTTATATAAGAGCAAACAGGATAAAGTTAATAGTGACTCCATTATTGGAAGAGAGAAGCAGTGAATTAGACTGAAGAATCACCTTAACGGGAGCGCGCATTCTTGATACCTTTTCTAAAGATTCAATGCATTGTATTATTATTTTTTTAGTTTTTCTATCTTTACCTTTACATTTGATGAAGAATGTTGCTATTACTAATAAGTCTCATCTTCATTTAATAAATTACAAAATTATACTGCAAAGAATAATTTATTAATGGTGGTTAAATCTAACTACAAAAATACAGCAAAAACTATTTCATTAGTCAAAAGGCAGTGCAAATTATATATTATATTATATAAAATTTATTTTAACGGTTGAGCTTTTCATTATTTTTTAATTTTTTAAATAATGTTTATGATATAAGTTATACATTTAAAATGATGTATCATTTTAATTATATTTTCAATCAAATTAGTTTTATTACTGCTTATAAAATGTAACTTAAAATTGTATATACTATACATAGACAATTGAAATATTATTAATTGAAAGACATTCGTTTGATACGTAATCAATTTTTTTCTCTGAGTGTTAACTTTAAATGATTGTTAAATTTGTTTGTTTGGACTTATAACTTTAGGTATTGAAATTAAAATTATTAATTATTAGTAGATTAGTTGACGAGCATAAGGAGTATTGATTTACAAGTGATTAAAATTGATCTGTAAAACGACATAACGTTTTGTTTTATAAAGCAAAGTTAATAGATATTAGTATTAATGTTCGTTACAACTATTCAAAAGCAAATTCCAAATAATCTACGATTACCGAAAAGCAATATTTAATATATTTATGGTATTAGAAATATATAATTATATTTATAAATTATCATTTTTATTTATTATATTTTAAATAGCTGATACCCAAATTTTTTTCTTTTACCAAAGATTTTTCATTTTTTCTGTGATAAAACTACTTTTTATCATCTACATGTATCACTGCATCTTGAAGATCAAATACAAAATATTTTGCGATGTTTCATCTATGAAAACCAAAGGCTAAAAGGAAATACAAAACTAAACGAAATATCAATTTTATCATTCAATTTTGTGAGCGTTCATTTTTGAACTACAGTTTTACTTTTTACTATAAAATCAATTTTGCTGAAAAAAGTATATCTAATGCAAACATATTTTAAAATGACTGCATTTATTTGTATTTATTTGATAAAATCAGCTTGATGAGATTTTACAAAAATATAATGACTATAAATAAAACTGACATTATAGTAGCAAAATCAACTGTGTATAATTGCATGTTTTCTATCGCGTTAAAACAATTTTAGATAATGATTTAAATAAAATAAAACTTATAATATATTCATAGAAAACCAGCGAATTTCACAATTCTACAATCAAACACTGATAAAAGAGCGAGATGATATTTTTTTCATTAAAAAACCTCAAATTACAAAGGCAGAGTACATATTTTTCACTCCAACTTATTACAATATGAATAAACAAATGTAATTCTGATAGCCAACATTATACTTGTAGAGCAATAATTATCAAAATCTGTACATTTTACTATAAGCAAAAACTTGTTTATTATTTGAATACAAAAATGTTTGCATAAGTTAAACTATTTTATTCGTTAAATTTAATTATATAATATAATTATATACATAAATTTTAATGTAGATATTGGCTATCAGAAAAAGATATATATAATATAAATACAATAATAGTATATTTTGCACCAAGGGATATGGAAACGAAAATTCATTTTCTAGAGCGGAGTTTACAAGCCAAACCGAAGGAGAGATTTGTAAACTCTCTCGTTCATCTCTCATATTGCAAAAGATATTTTTCGTTACAAGGAAACAGAAAATGCAATTTCTCAAAAACTCCCTAGGGAGAGAAACTGCGATTTTTGTTCACGTGTGACGAAAATATGTAAAAACGACAAAAAAAAATATGTAAGTTTAAGAGTTAAACAGCTGCCAAATTTAAAACAATAATTACGAATAGTAATATTGATAGAATGATCACTTGTTATGTCAGAAAAGAGTATAATTCACGTTATCAAACTTTTGTCCACATTTTTGCCGCAAACTAAACAATTGTACTTGTTATTGCAAATTGGCATTTTAATGCCATCGCACATTTTTCAAAAATAAAAGGCCTTTCTATGTACAACGGGAATATTCCATAATTTTTTAGTTTATATAATTGTTTAATTATTTTTTATAATTTATTATTATATAAATTATATTTTTTGTAATAAAAATTATATAATTTAAAATTTTTTAATTTATTTTTAAAATGAAATAATATTTAAATTCAAATAATTTACATTATTATCTAATACCGAAAGTTACAACAATTCATATCATATTCTTGTAAAATAATACTTTTTTTTAACATCAGTAGATGATTTTACTTATACATGATTGTAATTTTAAATTACAGTATAGAAAGTCACTTGGTGGCTTTTATCAAATTGTATTCTTAGTTTTTATAAACGATTGAAATAAAAATATATATACAATGCTATATACACTGACGTAACTTTTCGTCTATCGATATTTTCCCAAACAAATTAACTCGTAAGTTTTAATCATATGAATTGTGCAGCTGTAAATATAACATTTTAATACTCTGTATGTAATTGTAACTATATGTATATAAATCTTAATCTTAATAAATCATTATTGCAATCACAATAGTCCATTTTCATTTCAAGTGTTCGTATAATCGTATATAAAAAATATTATAATCTATATTTTTTAACTAGCTGAAGCCCCAGCTTCGCCCGGGCGAAACCCTGTGACCCCAAACCCCCTGACAACCGCCTGACAACCCCCTAAGGGGAGGGGGTCCAAAATCGAAAAAAAAAATTTTTTTTTTCAAAAACTACTTTATATATCGCAATTTTATACAGCCTACGGCACTTTGGAGGATTTCAGCTAGTTGCCCTCAAAATTTGAGCAAAATCGGTTCGGTAGATTTTGCGTGATTAACATACAAACAAACATATTTTCAATTTTATATATTAGTATAGATATATTTAAAAAATTATTTAATTGGCGTTTCGATTCCTATCCGGAATCATTCTCAAAGCCTACAATTTGTAAAAATATTTTATCATTACATGCACAAGTTAGGAATAAATAATACAATTAATTTAAATAGTTAAATAAATAAATAAATTAATTAAATTACAGCTCAACATAAAGTCAGGTTTTTCCATACTGTATGGAAAAACTTGACTTTACACCCTTGTTCTTTTTCAGATATGTCGATGACATTATAACATGCATAACGAAATTGAATATTGGTCGTCTGTCACATTTTTAGTTGTAATTTAGAGTTAGCAAAAGAACACGCGTTCCAAATAAACCTGAATCTAACTCGACCCTAGAGTCGAGTTAACGGAGCAAAAGAAAACGCTAAAAGTCCAAATCAACACAACTCTCTTACCAAACATTCAATAAATAATGCACATTGTTTCAATTTTGACAAATTTGACAGAACTACTGTTTTATGTAATGAAAAAATTATAAAATTACGTATATTATTATTCCTAACTTGTGCATGTAATGATAAAATATTTTTTTCACAAATTGTAGACTTTGAGAATGATTTTGGATAGGAATCGAAACGTTAGCTTGTAAAATTAAATAAATAATCCACTTGAGGGAAGACTTTTTGTTTTTTCTCATATTCCTAATGACCAATTAAATATTTTTTAAATATATTACAATTGAGGAATGTGTGGATAATATACTTTTTTACTATATTTTTTAAATATATTTTTATCTATTATTTTAAAAAATATATTTTTTATAGGTGAAAAATTGTTTTACACAATTTTATAAGTATATTTTTTATAATAACTTGTAGTATTTAATATAATTGTGAAAATTATTAATTTATCTAACTTATATGTTTGACTATGTGGTGGGGGAATGGAGAAAGGATCATCTATGGACTATGCGTTATGCAGAATTGCAGACAGTCAAACTTTGACTGTCAAAGTCAAATATATACGAGCCACTGTTAGGTCGGTGTGATGGCTAGCATTTTATTTTAAGGTTAAGAACATTTCAAACAGAAATACGTACGGAAAATGTTACAATTTTAATAATATAAATGTAAAAAATTATTCATTGTTAACTGAGTACCGTTTATATTTATTTTGTTTAATTTATATTATGCTAAAATAATTATGTTATGCGATGTAATAAAAAGTGGTTAAAACTTGTTTGGTATTTTGACTGGTTTTAAGACAAAACAAAAAATAGAATAGAAAGAAAAATAAAGAAGGTAAAATATAAAATGGAACCTGTGTTTATTGTTGATATTTAAGGAATAAGAAAAAATATGTCGAAATACAAACGTAATATTTTTGATGAAAATCAACGAAGAATTGATTCTTTCTTCAAGCAAACAAGCTCCAAATCTATACAATCTGAGGTTTGTATTATATTTATTTATTTATTTTTTTGTTGAAATTAATACATTATTTGTCAAAAATATAAAGTTCAATATAAAGTTCACAAAAGTTTAAGCAATTTGCAATAATTACATAAAATATAAAATCGCATATTTGAAGCTAATAAAACGAATAGTTAATACAATTAATATATAATACTATATATTTTTTATATTTCACTATTATTATATACAACTATGGAAAAATGGACTACCATTTTGGCAATAAATTTAAAAAACGTAAATTTGTATGTTTTATTTAATTATTGATTGAATATTTACAGTATGTTATAATAAAATACTAATATAATATAATAATGACGTATATACAGTTTTAAAGTTATTGACTCATCAGATTTATCACTTCAAGGTTAAGGTTTCATATGTTCGTTGCTAACGAATGAAGCCTTGATTTATCAAGTGACACTACATTTTAGTGTTTTCTGATAAGTTGAACGTATAATATAAAACAATATCAAGTACTTTAAATGCATTCTATTATTAAATTGTTTTTTCTCGTGGGTTCAGTTATTTAAAGCACTACATTTGTATATATCGAGTTTATATTGAAAGCATAAGAGGCGTGACCAAATCGTGAAATTTGTTAATTTCTTTCTTCACTTCAATGACATACCGTTACCTTAAGAAGTTCGTGTGAAAGTTAAAAGTTATTAGTACGAAAATAGATGAAATTTGAGTTATTTCATATTTTGACAAAATAAAAGAATATGTGTTTGAAATAAATTACTTTTTTAACAGTATACATTTAAACATTATAAAAGTAAATAAATTAATGTATATATTTGGTATGAATATTTTGTATTTCAACAAATAAACTGAATAATTTTGTTTGATTTTTCAGAAAAAGAATTCTTCGTTAAAAATGCCCGGAACTAAGATAAGGGAAGCATCGGATTTGTCACAAATGTGTTCTCCCACGAAGAAGATTAAAACAGAACTGATCATAAAGAAGGAGTGTGACTCGAATGACGATTGTATCCTAATAGATATATCCCAAAATGATTTATTAGATGAACCGTCTACAAGCAGTGCACATAATGTGCCCAATATGTATACAACGCCAACTAAAAAAACATCATCTGTATTAACGTGTGCGAACTTAAAACAAAATACAACTACAAGTCCAACTAAAAGTCCAACCAAAAGTCCGACAAATTCCTTTACTCCTAAGAAGAAGTCAACAAAATCACCGCGAAAAATGAAGGAGTCTGTCATAGATCAGGAAAAAATGTTCAAAGCCATTGAAAACATCAATTATGCCATAGAACGTTCCTGCGGACCGAAAGAATTTGACTTAGAAAAGATCTATGCTTCTAATTCTTTTATCTGCAAGTATGAAGGATCACTGAATACAAGAGAATGTTCACATTGTGATATAAAAGATGTTGTGCTACCTCAAGAAACATATGCAGATTATATGTATAATATTATTGCCGAGGTTTTCAATAATGAAATCAATTTTGAGTATTTTGACAAACATGAGCTGGACAGGATTTTTTCTTATTTGTGCTTAAATCCTGGTGCACAGATTTTGTTTACCAAGTTAATTCGTCGCACACAAGCCATACAAAGAATTAAGACAATGTCAAATGTGCCGGAAAGCTTAAAACCATTTTTTGATGATCTAATAAGATGCGGATTTGTAGCCACGGGTAAATATTGAAATTGAAATTATAATTTTATAGTCAAATGATAATTTACTTTGAATATAATTTTTATAGATCTTTCTCATATCAGTCCAGAAAAGATGTTAAATCTTTTACAAGCGGATGAGATCAAACAGCTTAGTCGAAATTTCAAATGTGTCAAACCAACGAAAGAAAAGTGCATTAAAGAATTATTAGATCTAATTGCAAACACGAGATCTTTTTTTCTCGCTTCGTCACCTTCGACGGCACTGCTAAATGAAGCTAAAAAAATGCTTGGAGTGTGCGTTTATATTCCCGAGGACGTTCAAAATTTGTTTGACAGAATTTTCACGCTTTTTAATCCAACGGAATATCCGAAAGAACCAATTACAGACATTTTCAAGACACTGTGCGATTTGGATAGTAAAGTTGTTATTTTATATAATATGCCATGTGAACGATATCCTGTGTTCCGCAGTCGTGAGCATCTTATTGAGTGAGTTTTACATTTTTCTTTGACTAATGACAGATTTTGATTTTCTTGAAAATAATGCAAATTAATTATGAATCATTTTTAGTTATGTTTACAGTCAAGTTACTTATGCCAAAGCGGTTCAAGCGAACGAAGCAAAAGATTGGGATACTGTAGTTGATTTGGGCAAAATTGCTTTTGATCATTTCCAGTTAATTTTGCAAGGCACTGTTAGTTCGTAAGTAAAATTATATTTCTTATTTATAATTGGGAATAATCTTGATTTTAATTTGTACAATTATTATTCACAGTAGTCAACAAGAAACACTGCCAGCCCATATACAAAGATTTTTCCCAGGTCATACATGGGCCAAACTTATATCCTTCTGTATTCCTTCATTAAAAAAGAATAAAGAATTTGACACAGCTGAACTGTACTTAAATACACTTATAAATCAAAGTTCGTACATGCAAAAGTGTAAAGGCAGGTGGTATGATGAGCTTTCTGTAATTAAATCTTATCATCAAAAGGACCACAATTCGACAATAGTACTTTTAACGAACGGCTTGTCTAACAACAATTTAACAATTTTTGATCAAACTTTATTAATTCAAAAACTAAAGAAATATAGTCGAAGGAAAACCGGCTTAACTGATGAATACAAACAAAATGCTGAAGAATTCTTGAACAAGTTTGAAACTGTTATTCCACCCGATACTTTTGCATCAATTACAATTACTGGTGATAAAATACAAAGGTAAATAAATATTAATTATCTAATAAAATGAAAATGTTAATTTTAGTGATTAATATTAATTATATTAACAACTTTTTCTTTTCATTTTCAGCTATGAGTTTAATAAGGGAAAAAGTAGGTGGTCACATAGTACAAATCAAAACATGCAAATCATGAATGTAGAACAAGTTGCCATGGAACACTATTTTAGTCATGGTTTTGAAGATTCGTTACATTGTGAGGGTTCTTTACCCGTTTCATTATTTGTTCTTCTGTTTTGGGATGAATTATATACCATCTCGGTTCCTGGGGCATATTTAAGTCCCTATCAAACTTACCCTCTTGATCTGTTCACTTCAAATTTTCGATTAAATCGAGAAGAACAAATTAATGCAAAAATCGACTTTTTTACTCATATTAATCATGCCAGTTTCGTTGAATACATGACTGAAAAGTTTACCAATTGTAAACACTATCGAACTCTCTTACCTTCCAATTTGTATCAAAGTGATGAGCAATTTACGGTAATTTATTTTACAAACATTTATTAACATTCAGATTTTTTAATATTTGAACCATAATTGTTGTGTTTTTATTGCAGAGCATGATAGACTGTCTAGGATTCAGCAAAGTAATTACGATATGTAAAAAACTTCTAGAGAATTATAGACTGTGGCGTTCTGGTTTTCCAGACTTGATTGTTTGGAATAGCAGTAATAAGTCTGTTAGTATTTATCTACAATTATAAATAGTTTATTAAAAAAAAAAACAATAATTTACAATTTGTATATATAATTTCATGGAGAAAAATTTCAAATGATCATAAGTAAAATTTGTTTACGTATATTATTTACTAATTGTTCCATAATCATTTGAATTGTTTACTTTATGTATACTAAATTATTATATATGTAATATTTATCTTCTTTTTTTTCCAGTATAAAATAGTCGAAGTAAAAGGACCAAAAGATACATTATCTGTAAAACAGCGTATGTGGATGCAATATTTGCAGCAATCCGGTGTTTGTACAGAACTTTGCAACGTTAAAGGTGACTTTTTTTCTGCTTCATTTATACATTCAAAGCTTCCGGTACAGTTTGTGTACATGGTCCTTCAAAATGGTACCTTTAAATAAGAAAAAACAATAATTATGCCTTTTTTGTTTTCAGATAAATAAAGGAGCCTTGTGAATCAAAATTTTAATATATATTATAACATTGTTTGGTTTTAAATTTCAGTTATTATAACTTGCATGAAATGCACGTAAGATTCTAAAAATATTATAAGATTATGTTTTTTATACAAAAAAACTATTATATTATAATATTAATATATTTTTAAATAAAGTTACTGATGTTCATAAAATATTCTAATTTTTATTGCTAAATTAATCAATTTTATTTTTTTCTTACTGAAATTCTCGTGTTGCTGGCGTTTCTTCAAGATTGAATTCCGCAACTGGAATTCCACGACGAGCAACTTCAGGTGCAAACATAGCTGCTGGATATACAATTGATGATGTTCCAATAACTAAACAAACATCACACGATGAAACAGCATCATCTATTCATTAAAATAAATTAGTTATCACGTTTTATCCACTTTAAAATACTTGTATAAACCATACAAAGTCTTACGAGCTTTATCCAGAACATTTTCGTCCAAGCTTTCTCCAAACCATACAATATCGGGTCTTAGAAGACCTCCACATGCATTTTTTTCACATCGTGGTAATTGTTCAACAGGAATATCCGATGTCATGGTATTTGGATCCGGGGAACTTATATAACAAACAAAACATATTTCTTTAATTACAATTATAGTTATAACCTTTAACTGAAGACGTTTAAACATTTAATTAATATAAAGAGATGGGTTCAACTGGTCCCAGACATGTTTTGAAACGTATACTAACATGATTTTTCATAAAAAATAAATTACATACAAGCTTAACAAAAGTTAGAAGACTAAAGGAAGCGATTATAATATAAAAAAGAACAATTTGTATAATTGTTTAAATTTTTAAGCTAAACATAGAAAGTGGTTTCTACAAAAATACATTATTTGTGTATAAAACTAAATTAATAATTTACGTATCTTATCATTGAAATCATTTTTACCATTTTCCATCCAACGCTGAACAGATTGGAATTCTATCATTATAATTAATATCTTTGCATTTTGTACATCGAGTTTTGTACAAAGATCCATGTAATTCCAAGACATCTTTTGCTCCTGCTTTTTGATGAAGTCCGTCTATATTTTGGGTGACAATCGTCACAATTCTTCCTTCATCAGACAATTTTTTCTGAAACTTAGCTATTGCTTCGTGAGCCTATTGAAATGTTTCATTCGAATTAAATCAATGTTTATTTATAAACAAAAATAAAAGCATCATCGGTGTACCTTGTTAGGCAAAGCTTTACTTGCTACTGTGCGACGATATTCATAAAATTCCCATACTAATGAGGGATTAGCTTTAAAAGCGTTCGGCGTTGCGAGACTTTGCGCTTGATATTTTCTCCAAAAACCTCCAGCTCCGCGAAAAGTTGGAATTCCAGACTCCGCTGAAACTCCACTGCCTGTTAAAATTAAAACGTGCTTTGCGTTTGCCAGTATTTCGCGAAAAGAATTCATTATGTTCATTATTGCTAACTGAAAAATATTATAATTCACATAAATGTATGCAATATTAGTTAACTTTTGTCCTCGATTTTTTGTAAACTCACTGTCATATTTTTTCATCAAATTTCGATATAAAATAATTTTTTGTATATATAAAACATTATACTGATGTAATACAGACTTTTAATTAAGTTTTAAATTATGTACAAATATACAAATTAACGATAACTTATAGTTACTTTGAATGTCATTAATGCAAATATATACATATACAAAGTTAAATTTAATGTAATAAATATATTTCATGATAATTATTTCAGTCGAAAAGACCGATTCGCGCCCACTAACGTAAGTTTTTTTCGCACGCCAACTGCCGGGTTAATGATGTTCGTTTTCTTATTTTTTTTTGTTATTTTTAATTAGTTTTGTTTTATAAATTATAACAATAATTACCATTTTTAGTTCTAATTAAAGCATAATTGTCGCTAAAATATAATAATAATTGTAATTATAATAATAATTTATTAGGTAAATTGTTTTGAAAATGCCGCCAAAATTATTTTAATTGTAGTAAATGTTGTATTTATATGACAATTGTCATAAGCAATATACAACGAAAAGAATTAAACTTTAATTAACAACAAACAAATAATAACAAAGTCAATCAAATTTAAATTCCCGCGTTTGAAATCGTCTCTATTTGGTGAGACGAAATTGCCACATGTGCCTTACTTCATGGTAAGACAAAAATATAGTGAATCTAGGGATGAGAACAAAATTTCAGCTGATTTTTGACAGGTATCGGAAAAATAATTTCCAATTTTCTTTAATATGATATTTAGCTATTGTTTTTTTGACTGACTGTTGTCAGTAGGGACAAATAAAATAAACAATAGCTAAATAGACTATTAAAAGTCATTAAATACTGTAAAAAAAGTGTGAAAAGTTCGCGATTGAGGTTATGGCAACCAAAATCGCAGAAAACAGGGGCGCTCAGTGCCTTGGCTCGTCGGGGCGCTGGCGCGCCCCTTGATA
>JABFPJ010002100.1:0-21257 GCA_022817425.1 Gryon sp. ZL-2020
GACGAATGAAAGGGAAAGATCAGGTCGCGCATAGAGAATGAATCTTTGCGCGGCGCGATGAGACAAGATAAGTTTCGTTGCCGCGATGAATCGGCCGAGGCCGCTCTTTGTATGAAAAATAAGCGGCCGGATGCGCGCAACTATTTGCTTCGTGCCGGTCGATTTTTTGAGGGAATTAGACGCGAAGCACGTAAACGTATGAAATATTAGGGAGCTCGTTAAGGTCACGTTGGATCAGATTTTTGAAGCAAAATTTAAAAGAAGCACTTTTGATCGCAAAGATTTAAACGATAAAAATGTTGCCTCAAGTAAAGGGTTATTCATTTTTGATGCACGTGATGTTGCTTTGAGATTTTTGTCAAAATTTATCACGAAGAAATGTTTATTAATAGGTTGTTGTTGTCGGAGTATTAAAAGAAAGGAAGAAAAAAAACCTGTCACATTATAATGGAATACTTAAAGGCTTGTTTATATGTTTAGTCATATTTCATAGGCCTATTATTATTCTGCAGTTGTAGAATCGTTCATTAAAATTACGGCAGACGAAAAAAAAGACATTTTACCAGTGCATGTGAATGTTGCGTGGAATATATATTTTAAACATAGAGAGAAAATATTTCAAACGAAGATAAAATGATTTTGTAGTTGCAAATTTTTAATAAGCAAAATTGTCAAATTCAAATAGATTGCACTCTCAATAACCGGTTTGCAAATGTATCAGTTATTTGTATCTTTTGTAACTTATCAATGATGAATGCATGTGAAATAAAAGGAAAAATTGCATATAGTGCAGAAATGAAAAATTCAAAATGGCAAAACTTAATTATGCAAGCGCATTTTTTGCAAGTTGACCCACATCACGATTTAGATATCGTTTTCTAATTGACTATTTCATGCAAAAAGAAAATAAATAAAACGCTTCTTCTACTGCACGATTGATAACAGATTGATGAATTACTCAAAAGTCAAATTAATTAAAGAAATATATCCGTCGAGAAATGAATCCTACAAACGATATATCAAGATCCTGTCAAAAAGTTATCTTCGACATATAAATATGAAGATACATAATTCATGGTAATTAATTAATTATAGCATCTGTCGTGCTTATGTTAGGTGCTGATTCATACTCCACAAAAGATACGTCATTCCGTAGAAACAGAAAAGTTATCGCACTTATCTCAGTAATGATCGCGTCCGGGCACGCATAAATTTAAGTGACATTTTGTGTTCTGTCAATACGTCGATAAAATGAACCCATTTCTTCGTCCAGTAGACACGATTAATTCTGCAAGACTTTCCAGTTCGATAATCTTATGTTTTGTCTCGTTTACTTTTTGTATTTGAAAGTTTCAGGCTGATTCTGTATTTATTTATTATGTCACAGTTATCGGCGCAAAAATATAAGAAACTTCGTGGCGATTAGATAGAACAAAAAAATCGTGGCAAAAGGCAATCCCACCGTAAACCGTGGCGACGAAACAAAGCAATTTCTTGTTTGAAAATAATCCAATCGCCGTAATTACAGATTACTGTGACTACTATTGTACTAATCAGTTATCTCTTTGGTTCCAGAAGCACTAAAATTAATTAAAATCACGCCAAATGAAATTAGTTGTCTGCACTTTTTGTTCCACAATTTAAACCAAATATTGTACAATTTTGATACAAATGAAAAGATGCTTCTTTTATTAAATTACATTTTCAAATCCCTTTTTTCGATGGAGTAATAATTATGATCTAAATTTAATTACAACATTTCAGTAGTAACGTTTTGTATATATTTTTGCAATCTAGTACATAAAAAAATAATAATTAACGAGTGAAGTCTGAATGTACAAGAAATTTGATATTTTTTCAACGGAGAAACTGCTGCATTTTCGGTTGAATAAAATGAAACTGTTTCAACCTCGACTTTGAGCTTGTACGTTAGCATGCAACTAGCATTCTCGTAAATGCGATAAAAAATTACGACACATCCTAAATCGCACCTTTAAAATTTACATTTTAGGATAGTGATGTTTTTGCGTACAAAGCGAGATTGTTCGTAAGCTCTATACGGGAGAATATTTCATTAATATGAAATATGAACTGTGACAATGGTTGTGTAGACGCAATATTTATAGTTTCATTTCATACATAAAAATAATGCATGAAAAATTACAACATTTATAGCCAACAAAATTCATAGACATACGCCTGACACAATTCATTACTCACCAAAAAAAGGGAAAAAAGAAATATAAATCATATCGACAAATTAATTCATGAAGGGACATTTGAAAAAGTGAAATATATTATAATTCCAGCGTAGTCAATTTATAAGCTTCAAGCTGAACATTTTTGTATTAAATCTCCCGTTAATTTATATTTCATTAAAATATTTAACTTTTCAATTAACTAACTTTTTATCCAAATTTTAATTATTTTTTTTCTTACAAAGAAAAACTTTTTTCTTAAGAAAAAGAGTTTTTCATACTTTTTACTGAAATTACAGCATTTCTTATATATTTTGTTC
Source organism: Gryon sp. ZL-2020 (assembly GCA_022817425.1). Taxonomy (NCBI): domain Eukaryota; kingdom Metazoa; phylum Arthropoda; class Insecta; order Hymenoptera; family Scelionidae; genus Gryon; species Gryon sp. ZL-2020. Next base: position 2,519 of record JABFPJ010002100.1, read on the forward strand.
ATTTACATTTGTTGTACTAGAAGCGCATACTATTCTAATTCTTGGATTTACGTTACTACAAAATCGATCGTTAAGTTATCAGCAACTATGGTTTGCTTATATTAGATCTTATTATTAGCTCAACAATATAAACTTGGACAAGCAAAGCTGCAATACTAACACCGTTAAAACTCAAAGCTGTACATGTATTACGAATCTTTATGCATTTTTAACTCGCAGACCATTTCTTCCTCTTTTTTTTTCTTTCCACGGTAATAAAAGTGTCTTTGGTGAATTTTAAGCCACGAATTTTGTGTGTCTCAAATAAAATGACCTCAACGTAACCTTAATAAATTATTATCATTGTCCTGTGGTTTATTGGCGATAGTTAATAGTCTACATACAGGGTGTCTTATTAATACGAGTATTGCATTTACAATACTTTGTATTGACTGCTCAACACGTAATATTGTTTAAACGCTTAGCTACATAATTGTTCTATAATAATGTATACTCAATAATACGAGAACTATAGCATGAATGACACTTTGGTTATAACATTGTTTAATGCACAGTATATGATTAGAAACATATTTAACTTGTTTGTATATTTCATGCTGCAAAGCTTTAATTGATTCACTCGTAATAAATTGCCAACGATCGTTTAATCAACTCATTTTGTCAGCAACAATCAACAATTGATTCTAATGAATTTTCCTTTTCCAAGTGAAAATAATTAAAATTCGTAGATACATGAAAATATAGTTTAACACAAAGTAAACCAAAATTTGATATTAACTTAATAAGTTTCATGTTTCGTTTATATTATACTTAAAATGACTATTTCATTTTCTTTGTTACAGTGAATGCAAAATTTAATTCAAAATCTTTCTTATTTATAATATTGGCAGCAAATTTCTAACAAAGGCAAGTTAAAATACATTGTAATGAAATGAATTTTTGTTAGAAAGTGGTAATATACAAAAATGCATAAGTGGTACAAATTACTGCACTTTAGCGGCATAATGAGAAAAATAAATAATTTAGACGCAATGAGAATTTGTACATAATATTCAACACTTTTGTTCCAAGAATTCGTGCAAATAATGACTTCACAATGACCTTTGAATTTCTTCAAAATCCAAATATGGTTTTTATTGCAAGACGTATGAATACAATTACACGGTATGATAACAATACACAAGACTTGGCCTTATACTTGTACAATGATATAATCATTATTCTACTGTAATACATTACATTCCAGTGTACAATATAAGTTTACGAGTATTGTATGCATTGCAATACAAATAAGATGCTTTAAATAAATAAGATCCTTTGAAGACATGCATTTTTAAAGTGTAAAGTAATTGAAAAACTGTTCTACGCTTTGTTTTCTAATAACTCTATTATGCCAGCATTTTTTTGCATTCGTTTTAGTTTAGCATAATATTTTAGATTTATGATAGACAAACATAATAATGAGATAAAAAAGGTTAAGCTTTAATACGATACGACATTGCGTTATTAAAAATATAATCAATAGAACGTGTTTTCTAGTTCTATAAATTTATGTATTTGAATGATTTATAGTGTGCAATACACTTCTTTCTTACATATAGTATAATTTCCTGATACACATCTATATCAACGGAAATAAAACGAGTTGCTTATATATTTAAATGTTTAAACAACGACATAAAATCAAACTAAATAAACTGAAACAAATAATGCAAACGAAAGAAAGGAGTCGAAAAAAGGTAAACAGGTTATTGAATCCTTTCGTTAAAATGTCGAACAATTTTTCGATGATATTTCAAGTTGAATTTGTACAGTGGAATGTTAACAACTTTGGGCAAGAGAATACTTTATGCAGAAAAATGATTTCCATCTATCCTGAGGACTTTTCCGTGAAAGTCGCCCCCGAAAGCACTTGTTAGAAAATTGAACGTAAAATGTACACATTTTTTGGTCGATAGCCGAAAGGCTACAGAAAGTATCTCAATCAATCACACATGACTTTTCAGTGCCTGTCAAAGATCGTTGACGTTCGATGTTTTGTGCAACAGCCTGTTACAAGATTTCAAGGACTAACCATTTTGTAGCTACGATTATATGGGTATATATATTAATCCTTTAATATACATATTTATGAAGCAAAGAACTTGGTTAGAAAACTGCATGTACCTCTTTATTGATTTAGTGACAGTCAGATGGAGAAAAATGTTTCTGCTTTATTTTTCGAGCAAACGAAAAGACAACCAAAACATCGAAAAATGATTTTAAAAGGATTTCTCTTACAATAATTAATGATGAGCATTTGGAAAATATGAGAGTTATCGTTCGATCGACAAAGACAACACTTCCTATAAAGCTATTACATTTATTTTACCTCATTCTCATTATTTTTATCGAGAGAAGCAAAATAAAGCGATTTATGTCTACGCCTGTAAGCAAAACAAATTTTCAAACAGCAAGTGCATCGTATAAAATGTCACTAAGAGAAAAAAGAGAAAAGAGGAAAAAAAGGAAGGTAAAATAGGAACGGAGCCCACGAGTTAATGAAAGTTATGTCTCATTCTGAGGTACGCTTTCTGTATTTAACAGATGATGCATCCTTTCAATCACTTTTTCATCCAACACAAATGCACTTATCAATCAATAATCTGATACTTGAATAATGTATTTGAAATCGGAATTACTATTAAACTTTACTTAATGGAGGTTAAGAATCTTAAGCTCTATAGATACCAGACATTAACACCCGTAATCTCTATTAATAAATCATTCTCAAAGTGTCCGTTCTGTTCAGCCACAGGTACATTTACTTTAAAATCCATGGCAGACGAAACTAAAAGAGAGAGAAAGAGAAAGGGGGAAAAAAAGCAGACACGATCTCAGCACGTCGTGAAACGAAGACATTTCCCAGAAATCACGCAGTAAAATGTTGTTCAATATCTGGTCATTTCATGCAAGAATATAAACGACTCTAAATGAATGTCGCAATTAATTCCGTCGTTTTTCACATCTTGATACAAGTATCATTGTCTCATATCCAAGCTCAAAGCATAATTTGACAAACATACATATTTCATATGACTTGTGTTTTATTTCCATTGTATATATCCGTAGCTTTTCCCATACGCCGAACTAACAGATACAAATCTAATTCAACATTTCAACTTAACGATTCCCATCAGAAGTAACGAAAAAAAAAAACAAATCAAACCATCTTCTCTACATTTTATCAATCGTCTAAGAAAACGAACGTTTGGGATATTCTCTTTCTCTCTTTCTCCCAAACTAAAAGTAATTCAAGTTGAAATTGAAACTAATCTGCAGGATGACTGTCGGAGTTAAAAATTTGACGTTGGTTTGATTAAAAGACACTGGCGGAGGAGTTTTTGTATGGGATTTAGTGATGTACTACGACCACCGGTAACTCTTCGCAAACAATTGTCTCCCTCGCATCGACCTTCGTTAGAACGCTAACAGTCTCGTCTCGTCTGTTTCTCTTCTCTCCTTTTCAGTGTCTTCTGAAGATGCAAAGAGAATTAAATCCGCCTCTGAAGGCTCAATCGACGACGAAATTACTTAACGAAACAAGCAGTGTATAGGGAAATATAGGGGAAAAGGAAGATGCGGTGCTTACCTTGCGAGAAGTCGCAACCAGCCTCACGTTCGCGAGCAATCCTTGCGTGTTGTCACCAATCGGCGTAAGCTCGAAGCACTGCACGATCCACCACTGTACGATGATTTACGGCCGGACGCGTGTATTTCTCTTCGTCCGGACGACCGCACCGTGTTCGGGATTTGGATAAAGAGACAAGTAAGAAACTTAGCCAAACCGGTCGACGTTAACTGTCTTCTTTCCTCCCTCAAAGTGTACATGTACATATATATATACTTTTTGCGTTTGTATATACGTACGCATACATATATATATTTTTGTATATACACATATATAAATGTATTTTATTTAACCATATAATTTGATACAAATAACTTCTTTTTTTGTCGACGCAACTGTAAGTGACGTATTCACTCCGTCCAGCAGATTGCTCTTGAATACAAATCCGCAAGATATTTTACATAACAAATCGGCGCCAATCGATGCCACTATTTGTTAAGTCGGAAGGTCGCGCTCGGATGACCGCAAACGCCATGTTCCGGGCCGTACACCAGCAACAACAACATCCCCTTCGCGGTCAGCAACAACGTACAACAACAACAAAAAGCTACTCATCCAGCACTATCCACGACCCATGTCCGACTGACTTCTCGGGCTCTCTTTCGTGAGTCCCTTTTCTGCTTCTTCTTCTTCTTCTTTTTTCTTCTTCTTCTTTTTCTTTCTCAGTATTTTTGGGCCCCTTTTATTTGACTTTTTCCGGGACTTATCTAGTCACAATGACCACTTTTTCAACCGCACCCTTAGTTTTTCAACCGAATTTTAAACGAAAACGTAAAAATAAGCGCAATAACTCAATTTCACGTGAATTTTGATCTATTTGTCTGTCACGGTAGCAGCATCCCTCGCAATAAAGCAGTATAGAAGCACAGACAGCGGCACCGCGTGACTCCAGGCAGAGGTCTGCGAAGAGATCCGCTCCGCGCGACGAGAGGACACGAACTGAATCGTCGAGCGCAGCCGAGCGCAGCCGAGCCGAGGTTGCCCGGTTGGTTTTCACCGCGCATACCGCTATTCGGCCATCTTACGCTATCCTTTCGACAAGCCGCTGCACCCTCGACCAGCCCATTTCCCACACGAGCGTGCGTACGTACGCTTCGTCCTGGTATTTGCGCATTTTTTACCGCACTTTTTTGCCTACGCGCGATCACTGTTTCATCGAACGTACCCTTCAAAAATATCATCCGCATCGGCGCACCGCCGAAAATCATAAGAAAGACAGAAGACAGGCCCGAAAAGACGAAGGGACGAACGGAATATAGAAGGAAAGAACACAAAAACAAGCAACAAGAAAGGAGACGATGATGAAGATGAAGAAGAGTAAAAAAAGGAAAAAGTGTACTCAAAAATCCTCGCCATCTAGAGTTACATAAACATTGTGTACGCTGTACGCAAAGCCCACCGAACTTTATAACCCTAAACAATTTTGTTATTTTTTCGGCATTTTTTTGTTTCGTCTTTCATCAGTTCTTGTCTTTCGTTTTTTTTTTTTTTTTTTTTTTTTTTTTTTTTTTTTTTTTTATTATCTACCGGGGTGGCCAAATATTGTGATCCTTAAACTCAAGTTGCCTGAAATGTTGCACTTTGCAAGTTTATAATTGCGAGACTATATTTATGAGAGATTATGATTAACATGACGGGCTTATTAATTGTCATTTGAGGGATGTGATTTTGTAATGAAACATTCATGTCAATACGTTTGTTACGCGTACGTGGAGGAGAAGATGAACTTGTGTAGGTGTTGTAAAATTGAATGTGATTTGAAGATAGATTAGGTGAATTCAGTAAATTGACTGGAACTCTAGCAAAACGTTGATAGTTGAATGATTGATGGTCTAATTAAATTATTAAAATATAAAGATGGCTTTTGACGTGGCCTGTTTGTTGTTATGATTAGATCATCGTTTTGTTCCGTGGGTTTGTAGAAAGAAATAATCTACAAATATCGAATTTAATTGTCAAAAAATTATGACGTAGGCGTTAAAGTGACTTTAAATCTTCGGATGTATCAAAAACGTTTTTTTAATTGTTTTGAATACTAGAAAGTATCGTTTTGAATGTGATTTAATGCTAGAAATTATAGTTTGAATTTTAGCTTTATTATTAGAAACAGAGAATGCAATTTCGCAATAAATGTTTCATTAATTGGTAGTTAAGTTAACTCTAAACTTTCAATAAATTTTTAGTAAATGTGATCAAATTGAGGGTAATCTGAGTTTCAGCTAAAATTAATGGTTGATAATTTAACTAAATATTTCGTTTTTACTTTAGCTTATTGGATATTCCGCGAACACTTCTCTAAAAAAGAAGCAATATTAAAAGCTTCTCTTTAATATACCGAATAAAAACAGGTAATTGGAACAACGATCAATTATTTTAATAAAAATTAACTATAAATCAGGAAAATATAAATAAACTTGTCTCGACTACATGTTACCTTTAATTTTATAAAAACGTAATAAGAGGATGAAAAACTTGATTTGAGATATAATAAAATGTATCATTTACTAATATAAATGTATACAAATTATCGATAAAAATGAATTAAAAAATAAAATACACATTATTATTAGAAAAGGTAATTAATAAATGAAAAAAGTCGCGATACTAATAATAATTTATTTAACTCGACACAACTGTACTTTTCTCCGATCTTTAAAAAATACAACATGAGATTGTATCATATTTGATAAAACACGGTAGATCTGTATTGCGCATAAAATGCATGAGTTAAATTTAAGTTGCGCAATTCAGTGTAACATATATCATCTTGTTTAAAATATTTAAACATATGATTTACTCTGCACAGTAAAAGTAAATTCATTTGTTAATAAAATGCTCCTTTTATACTAACATTAATTTTTTGCAAAAAGAATATATTTTATTTTTTTAAATATTAATAATAAAAAAAATATGAAAAGATGAAAGTGAATATCCATACTTAAATTCGTCGGAAGTTGTATATCTTCAACATAACTTACGTTTAGAATTCGTAAATGAATTAGACACACTTAACATACTTATACGAAATCTATTATGTAAAGTAAGAATTAACATATTTATATTTTATATCATTTATATGAATTAACTTGCGTGTTGATCAATATTTTCGTATAAAAGTTCAAGAATGTTATATTATTAAAAGCAAACAAATTTCGGTTCAAGAAGAATGAAACATAATTTTTTTTGAGATGAATAATACTTGTCACGTTCGGAATTATAACAAAGTATATTAAGAGTCAGCTATAAGATAAAACTCAAGTAACGGATCATAATGAATCAGAATCTTGTAAAATGACATTTCAACGTAGGTCATAGAGAGAGAGCAAAAAAAATGAAAACCGAGCTCAACTAGATTTTTAAGTCAGTGAAGGATTTTAATATGAATCTCTGAAAGCTGCGCGCGATTATCATGATAACATTCTGTGTCTTAAGAATAAAAAAAAAAAAGAAAAATTGTTTAAATAAAGCAAAATCATGTTCAGGGCATAACACTTTATTTTTTACAAAATTATAATTATATTTCACCAATTAATAATTAACTTGTATTTTTAGCATAAATGATTTAATAATATATTCAGTCAATGTGTTTAAATTTACGGCGACCGTTTCTAGCTGTGTTTGAGTAAATTGTATAATTAGATCATTACATTAATTAGCTGTATATAAAATATGCATGTAAAACATGCACAAATTAACCTATTCTGAACTTAGACCTTAATGAATTAATTATTGTATTTGTTTTAGAAATCACTGATTAAAGTCAAATAAGATCGAAATTAGGGGCTAACGAAAAATTGTAGAACAAATTATTTCCTATCACGTAACATGATAAGTACTTTACTTTAAACAAGTTTGAATACTTTTGGCGAGACTTCAGAAATGTTTAGACACTTTCTAACCATTTTGGCGACAGTTCAGATTTGCAACTGATTTAGAGGATTAAATTAGATGACTACTTTAGATAAAAACTTGTTAAAATTACGCATGATTTTGAAAGAATTCAATTGTTATTTAAATTGAAAAAAAAACATAAGACACTTTTTACAATTTATAAAATAATAGTTATATATTGTAATTAATTTCATCTGTTTTAGAAATAAACCTGATTCTATACAAAATTGATTTAATCATTACTGTATATTAATGTTATTAAATAATAGATATCAAATATTTTAACTAGTTTTATGATGGATATAATGAGATTATAATTTTATAAATAATAAATTTTCAACTTTACAATTAGAAGAACACATAATTTATAAACAATATTATCAACTATTTATTGACTAGTTATTAACAAAATTAATCAATTTCAACGGTAAGAAAAGTCGATATTATCAGTTCACGTGAACTAATTAATGAAGGAAAATATAGATTAACTTTAATACATTTTCAATTATTCATAAAATAAACCGCAACAATGTATTAAATCGAGAGATGTGTACAAAAGTAATGCTTTATTATCAGAATAAACAAATACATATACTTTACCAGCGGAACTGCCGGCAAAAACCCGGGCAAAAAAAGTTACTTTCTAAGACATCCCTACGACATCCCTATGACATCCCTATGACATCCCTATGACATCCCTATAACATCGCGATTATTAAAAAAATTAATCGGATAGATACCGAAAGAATTTGAGCTAATTTGGTTCAGTAGTTTTTGCGTGATGAAATAACAAACAAACAAACATAAAATGAAATTTATATGTTAGTAGAATTGAATAAAACTAAGAAGGTTATCTATATTTCTACTTTAGAGGATACATGTGTTAAATAAAAACACTAATATTAATAACATTAATATTAGAATTTCATATAATCTGATATTTCAAATACCGGCTTTTAATATCAATATTTAAGACTGCTGTGAATTTCTGTTTTAATGTTTAAAAGAGAAAGGATTTTTTCAGATGCAAAATGAAGTATTAATTATTTCGCGTTAGAGTAGTTGTGTTTGTATAAAACTTGATGCTCGCAGCGGGGTCTCAAGTTCAATTCCCAAGTCAAGTTTGCATCTTCTCTTTTATTACGATAATTATTTTTAATATAATATATTCAAAGTCTACAACCCACTTTAAATCTATATGCATCTATTAAAAATTAGATTAATGCCGTCTGCTGATGGAATACATACATCGTAAAATAAATTGTCAATTAAAAAATTCAACTTGTCGATTAATATTTTAAGTATAATAAAAAGAAATAGCTAATATTTTAAAAGTGACTAGTTTTTAATTAAAGAGTTAATACATTCTCGTAAGAGATGATACGATAAGTTTTTTATTAGCAACAGTTTTATTTAAAAAAGCATCATTTGTGCATATTTTTGAAATACAAATGACAAAATAAAATTGTATACGAGACTATAAACTAACATTAAAACTTCATTAGCATAAGTTTAGAGTTTATTTTACTAATTATTTTATAGTCGAAATGTGGGAAAAAATTCACTCGCCTAAAGTCTTTGCCAATGCACGTTTACTGTATTATTCTTCTTTTGTGTAAAACGCCAGCTGAACTAATAGTTAGGTCGCTATAGCAAAATAGCACAGCTATTAAATCTCTACATCGATAGTTATGTAATACGAGCGAAATCTCTATCATATCACTACAATTTTGAATAAAATTGCTTCATTAAAAATGAATATTTATTTGACAAACTTTTTTATAAATAACTAATTGTATAAATTATTAAACAAGATTTATTTTATTATATTCTCAAAGTTTATTTAAATTTGTAATATGTAACAATTATCGTGAAATAAATTCAATTCAATCACAAAAATATTAGAACAGAAATGATTTCATCGTAAATCTATATTATTATTTATTATAATATGTATATTTTCGTTAGTTCAATTTTAGTAAAAAATGAATTGTGTATTCAATTTATTACTTTCATAGATATAACTCTATATTTAATTTGTCGACAAAAAGTACTTTTATTTCAAATACATAAAAGTAAAAATAAATTTAATCAAATCCTACTTGCTTTGCGCCGATGCTACAATTATTTTATAAAAATCTTTAAAACTCAAATTTGATTAACTGAAAGTAATGATTTAATGTAATTATTCGAATATAAATACTTGTAATAAAGTGAATATATATTTCAACTAATGCGGAAAAAATATTGAACGTTAATGATACTTTGAATACTTTGAAATACTATATAAAGTCAAAAAATATGATAAACCGCTAACTTTAAATAAGTAGATTCAAATCCTCAAAATCGTTTAGTCCACATATTCTGAATAATGTAATGTATCATACATGAATCACATCGCAGTATCATTAGCGTAGACGAATCATTAATATCAATGTAAATCAATTAAGATTTCAATCGTAATTATTACATTTATATAAATGTTAAATTACAAGTATCCTTTGTACTTTATCAAAAATGAAATCACAGTTTGCGCATCTAAAATGTATGTCTTGCAGAAATAATTGAAGTGAAGAGATTTTTTTCTTTGTTGCTACCGGACATCCTTACATGAAAATATTATAATATATTTCTTACGAATGAATCACATACAACGCTATCAGAAGAATCTGTTTTGTAAGTGCGTTTGATGATTTTGTTCTCATTATTTGAAACATCACTGAGATATTAAAGAAACACTTATGTATATACATTTTAAAGTTTCATCTGCTTACCTGCAATTTTTACCCTTCATAAGTAGTAGAATATACAAACAAATAAGCATGGATATTGTGATCTGACTTTCGATATATATATATATATAAATATTTATTTAATCAATTAACCGTTCGATTAACTTATCTATGTATATTTTTTTAATACTTGTACAAAAGAAATTGCATTATTTAATCCGATTTACGAATGTTTAATAGTAAGAACATTTGACCATATTTTAATGGAATTTGTTATAAGAGGTGAATTTGTCATGTAGGATAAACCATGTACAAAAGTTATATTTTTACCTTATAATCTTCTCTCGGTATAAAAAAAATGAGCAACGTTACTGATACGATTTTACGGATTAACTTATAAGAAAGGTAACGAGATTTAATATAACGGCTTCAAAATATGACATTACGAAAAATGTAATAAAGGAAATATACGTCAACATGAATGAATATTTCAAAGTGGGGTTCTATTTATTCGAGTGTAAAACACACAAATATATTTAATTTCAGCTAAATTGTGTATATATATTGTATATATAATATAATAACTCACTTTTTAAACAATTACAATTCAAACTTGAATGAACAATAAATGTTGATATTCTTTAATTTAATTAATTGATTTTTTTTCTTTGTACATAATTCAGTTTATATATAAAACCAAATAAAATTCATTCAACTCTTTTGTGTGATTTGGATAAAAATAAGCGTAAGATTTTTTGATGTTTGCTTAACACATTCACTCTTAAAAATAATTGTCTTGAGCCAAGAAATGTCTCTATTTTGTCTTGGCGTAAAACGTTTTTTCTTGGGTTAAAACAAAATCCGTCTTATTATTTAGTCAAAAATGAAAATCGTTTTCGTGCAAGAATTTTTGTTTTCAGTCAAAAGGAGTGTTTTAAGAGTGTTAAATTTGTTAGAACTCAAAACATCGTTATAATAATTTTCAAAGAATGTTAAAAAAGAAAAAAGTGACTCACTCAGTTGATGACAGAATATACAGTTGTTGATGGCAGGACATTAGAACGTCGGATGAAGTTACGAATTGTACATACAACTAAAACAAAACAAAAATATTCAAATTAGTATATTAAGAGCAATAATAACAAGATTATTTTTTAAGTAGAAATCATTTTGTTCTCATAAGTGCAGTGAACATATGTTTTCTTCTTTTGAAAATAGGGTAAAAGGGGCAATTTTCTTCCCTCGAGAAGAAAGCTAATTATAAAGATCATTAATGTGCGCAATTGTTTCGAAATGGTATAAAGAGGTTAGGTTTTAAACGTTTCTTGAAGAATGTAATAAAGTAAGATAATATGTAAAAATTATTACTATTTAGATGATATTTAAAATCTAAAAATCGTTTAAAAAATAAATAAATAGTAGCATGTTTAATTTTTTATTATTGTAAATTAACAATTAAAATATTTATAATATGTGTCAAAGATGATATTTCAAATTCATATTTAATATTAAACATGTCGGATGTTTTTATCTAAAAAATTACTTTTCACGCCAATATTACAACTTTCATTTTAAATTCTATGACAATTTAATGCAAAGAAAAAAACTTTTATGTTAAGAACCCTTTTATGCAGATGCATATTCTTGTTAGCATATCAAATCTGATAACATTTAGCACTTTCTTTTTTTGTCTAATCACATAAAAGAACTTAAACTTATAATTTTTTGTATCCACCAATCTTACTTATAAAATTAAATATACTTTCAACACCTGACTAATTATATATCATAAATCTCTTAATTTTACACCATGAGCAATTAAATGAAAATATAACGAATGAAGAATTAAAATTGTATAATAATTGTAATTATCAATATTTATCTTTTACGAAGTCATTAAACACTAAAAGCTTTATGTTTCCTTTCTTTTTCTTTTTTTTTTGTTTTTAAATTTTTTGATAAAAATGACATACTATTGAATTAAAAAGTGTTTTCTTTACTGAACGTTAACAGTACTTTAAAATGTCATTTCCAACAATTGTGCAGTTTCAATGCCAGCACTTCCAAGAAAGCAAGACAGTTCCAAATATTGTCGTGCGTCTGCCGCACGCATCAAGACTTTATTTATTTCCTATTCTCTTAAACGATTTTTTCCTTTCGAGTTACAAATGTTTAAAATCTCTTGGGATGACATTTCTGGCGATCCGATTTACTTTTCTTGTACAAATTGAGGGCGTTTTAATATCTTTTATTACCGATTCTTCAACCAACGAAGAACGATGTACGCGGGGTCATTGATTTTTTGAGTCTGTCGAGTGCAACTCGTGCGCGCATGCGCGTCAGCTTTGACGGCGCGAGGACATAGGCCGTCTCACAAACGTATTCTATCAACTATATGCTACTACCCGCTCTGGTGTAACTTCGTGGTACGCAAAATGTCTTGGAATTATGTATCTTAGTACATACGATTCCACACATTTCGTTAACTACTTTGTTTTCATCGTCGAACAATGAAATATCGCTCGAATTTCATATTCATGAGAACAAACGGTTACCGAAAAAAAAAATAAATACGTGAGAGAATTCCCGCAACCTTAAATGAAAATTTCAAACCATTTAATATATTTTTTATTCGAAAAATGTAATGCTTATTCCAAGTTTAGATAATAGTTTGATAAATGCAACTTCAAACTATTTTAACATCAAAATATTATCTAAATACTTTGCTATAATCCTACTTTAAAATGTGCTGTTATAAAATTCAATTTCACATTGCATAAAATTGATTCTTTGAATAAATAAAAATGTTTGAATTTATTAATATTCCATATAAATAAATGATATTTTTCATATTTTTTTGTAAAAATGTTTAACTTTATTTAAACAAATTTACATTAAATTTGTACAAACGAAAGAAAAAAAGTGAAACATTTTTTAGCTTACTTCAAAATTTAATGTTACGAAATTTTACTTTATCAATAAATTTAATATTTTATAATCACTACAAATTTAAGAAAATAATAATAATATTAATATTAATGAGTTAGCAATTAAATCTCTCGTTATCTTCAACTGTTTGCCTTGACTCTTTTTCGCAGAGAAAAAAATTTGCGAAAAGAAAGCTTTACGTGTAAATTCCACACGTAATCTAAATCAGTTCTGCTGATTAATTAATGCATATTTTTTATATTCGAATAAATAATTATCGATTTAAAAACTAATATTCATTGCTTTAGTATTTCTGAAATCAGAATTTTTCCTCATACTAAGTTAGTTGAATTATTCCAGTCAATTATTTATCTTAACCGTTAAAGTTATCATGAAAAAGTGACATTTCTGAAATCTAAGTGAAATTCGAAAATTGCCTTAATGCACTTTGGAGTTCCGATTTGTGAGATCCGCAAAATGAAACTACAACTTTTACTAGTTCAAGTCCTCGCACATAAATAACACCAAAATATGTTGAAGTAGAGGGAGAAAAAAACCTCTTGCTTCCGACTAGCTGTACGTGCTAAAGAAACCCAAAGACTCCTGCACAGATAAAAAAGAAAAATCTTCTCTTGAGTATTGTAACGTTCCAAGCTCTACAAAATTTAAATTTTGAAATAGTAAATAGAATGAAAGCACAGAATTTATTAATTTAAATAAAAATAAAATATTAGAATACAAATGTTAAAGTAAAAACATTATTAACATATTTTATGGTTCGATGTTAAATTTTCTTATCGATAAATTGATGGATTTAGTTCTTTAAGGAAATTAGCGTGGAATGTAAGCAAATTTTCTCGAGATAAGTTAACCCTTCAATTGCCACGTCGGTACAATGTACCAAGTATCTTATTACCGTCGTATTTCAAAAGTGACACTAAATTTGTTGAACAATTGAGACGGTGCTGATAGTTTTGCATAGATCAAGTGGGTTGGGCAACAAGAATTTCCAATAATCTACCACTGTCTCTGTCTCTAAACTAACTGATTCCTGATTCTTGACTGGACAGAAAAGTTTTATATTCCCAATCAATATAAATCAAACTAATTTAATTAATGCATTTCTTGATACCCATTCAATCCATTTTTAAACTTTATTTGATGGAAATAAAATTGTGCCAACACAAATTCTCAAATTAATTCTGACAATCTGTATTTAATTAGTTTTGGCAATTATTAATTAATTATATTACACTATACGTGAGATAAACATATGATCTTAGACAAGATATTTGATAAGATGCATTGATCGAATTCCAATCAAAGCTCAGGTATCAAAGCCCAGTTCAATACGAGAAGACTATAGAACGGAAAGATATGTTTGTTCATATGTGTAAACATTCAAATTTGACATCTCTCAATATGTCAAATGTAAGCTTTGCGAAATCTGCCAAATCTTCACTTTTGAATTGCTATAGAAATTGAAGTAGATGTTCTAATAACTTAAGTAATAATTTCAGTGAAATTTTCAATTTATGAGTATTCTAATTAGACTTCTTTGATCAATATTAATTATATTTGAATTATAATCCTAAATTTGAATGAAATGTTAAATGAAATGTTAAATGAAATGTTTATTTCATTAATTAACAAAGTAGTTTTGACGTTAAATTAAAAAAAATTCTACACCATTGAGATGAATTTTTAATTTCCAATAATTGTTTCAACATGGAATATACATCAAATGAAATATCAAATTACTGTAACTTTTATTGTAACAACATCATATTGTCGGTATATGCACACCAAATATGTACAAAAAAATGGGAAAAAAATCTCACAATGATTACTCAATTTTACTACTATGAAGTTAGGTCTTCAATTGAAATCATGTATTGGAAACTGAACGTGGAAAGTGAAAAACAGATGGTAATGGAATCCCTTACAATCTATTTCAGAGAAAGATTCTATAATTTATACGGAATTTACAAATTTAAAAGCTATAAACCTAAATATTATATGTAGAATTTGTAAGAATAAATTTAAGAAAACAATAAAATAGAAGAAAATTATAAAAAATATATAATAAATAAAACTTATTGATTGTAAAAAATTGTTCAGTAATTCAATTTTTTATAAGCATGCATCCGTGTTAAATTAATTTCGTGCAAAAATTATAAATTATATTTTAAGAATTATGAGACCTGAGTAAAACTCAACGAATAAAAAAAATAATAAAAATTTTCATTCTCATCTACTACATGTATTGCCAATCCATCATTTACTTCTTAATATGATGTGATTTATACGAAACCATACGTGATTTCGATACATAAAAAGTATCTTTTTAAATTTTGATATAGAGAAAAATGGTATACATAAAAATCGTTGTACCTAGGAATAATTTTAATACTTTTTCATTATGTCAATGTTAAAAAATTTGTTTCATATTTGTAAATTATTATTATTATTTCTATTTATTATGAAAGTATGGAAAACTAAAACACAAATTCATTTTATATTGAACAAAATACTAATAATAGGATAACGATAATTACTTAATAGATACTATGATTTAATTACTAACATCGAAAGAATAAAAATTTACAAGGTATTACGTTTGAACAGTTTAATTTGATGGAAAAAAGTACCTTAATCATCGCTACCGAATTTTTTACTAGCCACCTAATTAAAAGATGCCTGTAAGTCGTTGAATGAGAATCCAATTTTAAAAATTCGAAACATCTTACTCAACTACAAAATGTACTCAATTAAAGATAAAATAGAATTTTTTTCGCCTTCGAGATTACACAAAGTACTGTCTTATATACAACAGCAGGCGACTCCATTTATGTTGGTGTTGTTTGCAAGAAGTTTTCCTTTTACGTTCGGTTGGAAACAAAACTTAAATAAAAATAACCAAATGTCAAGTATTTTAATAAGAAAATGTACTTTCTCTTGCATTTTTATTGGAACACGAATTTCTTTCAAAAATAACTATACATCAATGTGGTGACTTGAAAAATGATACGTTCAAAATTTTTTTTTTTTATTTATTTATAAACGAAAATTTACTTCAAAGCAAAAGAAGGTCAAAACACCTTAATCTTCAAAATTAAAAAAGTACAATTCAATCTATTAAATATTTATTTTACTGTTTAAAAGTAATTCTTGGTATTTGTATTGATGCAAAGATTGAATTAAAATTAATTACGTGACACATTAAGATATTATTGAGAAATAACTAACTTCTGAATTTCATATAAACTTTTATTATTTTGAAAACAATTTCATTATAATAAGAAAATTTGTTATATAAATCCCTTGTATTGAAACAACTTACTATAACAAAGAAAACAAAAGTTGTTGAGATTACATTTTGATAACCGTGACTAAGTCATAATACTAGTTATGAATAGTTTAAGGGTAACCGTAACTGAATGCGGTTGTCTTTACAGTTGGCTGATTGAATCCGAAACTAAGTCTTTAATTACTGTATCTTTTTTTCCAATTATCATGTATACATAATCTAATTATATACATTTTCCAAATAATCTACCAAATTACTATTCTTAAAAGAAAAAAATTCAAGAAGCTAAAAGGAAGAAGTATTGTACTACAATGCACACAGTGTTATATACAAATTTATATGTAAACTAATGCGAAAGCGATTATATGTAAAGTAATAAAAGCGATCTCTTTAATAGTGCCTTAGTGTAAATACAAAATTGATTTAACTTTACCTAGTTAAAATGATCGAATTCGATACAAAATTATATTTTGATTACTTAAGTGGAATTTTAAGTACAGTATATTAAGTTAAAATTTCGCGGCCAAATTCCATTCACCCAAACTTCACTGCCATAAAATTAAATTGACCAATATACGTCGAACTGTGCAACACTCGTTCAAACTTTATTTGATTAATATTTACTCGGCCAAACTCCACTTTCCTAAAACTTAGTTCACTTTAGTTTGCGCACGTACCTAATGATCATATATAATTGAGCTTTTACATATTATATCAATTCCACAAACTATTATGCGTGACTCGTTGTTATGTCAAATTTTATTACTACAACTTGTGTTAATTTCCAGAGGAGAAACTACCAGTGGTCGAATAACAAGACAAATAATCAGTGTATATGATCAATAACAAGACTTAATCCTCGAAATTATTATAAACCATATTTTCCAAAATTATATGATTAATATTAAAACAAAAGTGTCTATTTTTTTAATATGTTATTTTTAACATGTTAATATAACGATCACGCTGGTATAATATTACAATAACTAAGCAAATATTATGAAACAATCGTGAGTCTAAATTGCTTTTCAAGATTTTGTCTCATCTAAGAATCTCATTTTCTGTACATATATTCCAAGTCATATAATATGTACCTATATACGCTTCTCCAAACAAATTTGTCATAATATGTCTGTAACCCCGTAAATGAAACATGACATATCTACGATGATCTTACACCTGCTGGAATCACCCGAATTGCAGAGGACAGAAAGCCAAAAGGATAGGAAAAAGGGATGAGTATAAGAGAGAAAGAAAGAATAAAAAAAAAGGGGGAGAAAAAAGCATTAGTAAAGGAAGACAAGCTCTGACAGGAAGATCGCTTTGATTATTTTCCCGTCACGTCACGAAACTCGGCTAGCTTCTCTATATCTAAAACACGTTGAACCTGGCCTCAAGGGAATTTACCAGTCATCGTGACGAATTTCATCATGTTCCAAAAAAAGGAAGACTCTGTTAAGAGCTTCGTCCGCCAAACCGCAGACGGAGGAAGTGAAAAACAGCGAAATCTATAGATGCGTCGATTCGTTTCAGTGATCTTAAGAGCCGAACCCTCAGTAAGTTGATTTGAAACGAGCACTTCGATATCGGTTCGATGCGAATACACAATTTACTTACATAGCAACTTTGCAGCTTGAAATATATACGCAACCGAGCAAACAAGAAGATAGACCTCAAGAAAATTTGGATGCTGAGAGTAGGTATTTTATTTTTATTCTTTTTACCGGAAGTTCAGACGGGACTGGAACAAATTCTCGATGAGAGCAACTTTACGCATTTTATCATTCAAGTTCAAGATTTATAACGGCCTAAACTTACTCATTTGAATCACTCTTTATTAGCTGTATTTATTTGTAGTTTTTTTTAATATTTTTTTTTCTTTTTATAAAATCGTCAATAAAGAAATGAACTTTATCTTTTATGTCAACTTGGCAATTTTGAAAATGAGTATCAGTAAAATAATAATCTCTAAAATTACCAAACTTCTACACTCATAAAGAGTTGCAGCGACATCAAACATTTTTTGACCATATAAAACGTATATATTTTGGAAATTTGAACCTTATGATTTTTTTACTACATTTGTCTTTCTTAAGTAAGTCAATAAAATAAATGAAATACAGATTTAAAATCAGATAACATATTTTCATTCTTTTTACTGTCATTGCAGGATTTTATTGTGAATAAGTTATTCCTTTCATTACTATT
>JABFPJ010002101.1:0-21253 GCA_022817425.1 Gryon sp. ZL-2020
ATTTTCTTTTACAAACTAAAGATTTATTACATTTATTTATTTTATATTTAATCTGATTATATTAATTTAAAGTTTCCATAATTTCTAAATATTTTACTGTAAAATAAATTGAATGAGATGTATTTTTATTCTCTGGGTGAATCAACTACTTTGAGATTCGCCTAATATTTTTTCTTTTAAAAGAAAAAATAAGTAATCCAAAAGGAAGCGGAATAGAGATATACAATTACTCATTATTGTCAGATTTAGCAGAATCATTGTAAAGTATCCTTTGTCATTTTGAAACATTCGTAAATACATTGTTGTACTATTTAGTAAATAAATTGAAACAAAATATATACTGTTTTATAGTTCAAGGCAACTTTCAATCACTTTTCAATAATCAATATTATAAAACATAATCACGTACAAATTATTTTTATATTTTATTAGAATATAGCATAATGTAAATTGGAGCATAAAAAACATGGATGATGTAAAAAATGAATTATACGTGGAAACTAAAGAAACAATACTTTAAAACAAAATTCAAACAATTTAATCCTTTAATTCATCATTAATTAATTTAACCATTAATAATAATAATCCTCTCTTTTTCAGGATAATGCACGTAATTTAACACAAAAAGTGTTAATGAGTATAAAAGCAAACCAAATGGATGATTGCATAGGAATGTTAGATAAAGATTTAGTCGATGTGTTAATGAAATACATATATCGAGGTTTCGAAATACCCGTAGAAGGAAGTAGTGGGCATTTATTGTTATGGCACGAAAAAGTTTACAACGTGAGTGGTGTGGGCAGCATTGTTCGAGTTCTCACAGACAGCAAACGAGCTTGAAGATCACGAAGGAGCGTTCACGTTCATTCACTCATTCAACAAAAAATAATAATAAGGAAAGAAAGAAGAATAAAATTTACTTTCCCCTTTCGTTATCAAAATGGGGATAACATGGAGGATGTAGATAGCCGCCAAATCCAAACACGCGAATCGTCCGCGATTAAAAACAAATAATCAAGCACATTTATGTAAAGAATTGTTATCAATAAAGTGTTTTTTATTTCTTTTACTTACAGACAAATCTCATAAGACTTATTTTTACTTAAAACACCTGAACTTACTTGTCTTATCATAGTAATAATAATAATAATGATTATAATTATTATTTCTAGAAAAAAGCGACTATCGTGTTTAAACATATAAACAACAAAATTTAGATATGTTTTGGCATAAAATGCAAATACATTTAACTCGATTAGTTAATATTTAAATTAATATACCTTCTTCTGTTTGTATATATTTATATATATTTGATTTCAATTAATTTATACTTATAAATTTATTTATGTTTTACGGAAGAATAAATACTGTCATTATATTTCAATAAAACGAGAATATGACAACATCGGATTTTTAAACTTAACACACTCTAACAGAATTATTTTTCACATTTGTCTTTAACTGTGATCATTATCATGTTCGTTTGCAGAATTAAGTACAGTGCACTGACAAATACCGCATTGGCCCTGTAAAATACAAAAATAAAGTTAAACTTTTGATTGCTTAGCTATTTTAAATTTAATTTTAAATTAAACTAACTCATTATTTTTTACATTAAAAATCAATAATATTATTAATATTATCAATTTGAAAATATAAAAAAGAAGTAAATGAGAAAGAAAAGGAACACTTACTGTCCTTCTTTGAAGTATTCCTTAAGAGTATTACTGAAACGTTTGCTATATTTGACAAATTCTCGTTTACGCTGATCTAATGCTTGTTTTCCGTGATCGCTAGGAATAAACGCCGTTACTTCGTTAACAGCATCGAGTAATTTTTTGATTGCACTAGCAATTTCCCTAAAAACAGATAAATGATATTCAATTATTTCCATGTCCTTTTGAATATAAATATTTTTTTTTAATAAGTAAAAAAGAATACATACTTAATTGTTTCAAGGAATGTCTTGCGATCAGTTATTTCATCGGGAATCCTACTTAATATTCGTTTTAATGATGTTGACTTACGATTGAGTTCTTGGAATGCATCTTCAGAACGAGACGATCGGTATTCGATGACTAAAAATAATAATAAATAATAATAATAATATGAATGTATAATTTGTTGCAGGTTTTAAAGTAGCGTTTTAAAGATTTAAAACAAACTTACTATCACAATCTGACGCAGGCCCTTGTAAACGTAAAACACTTTCATTCATATCAAGATTAAGATCCGCTCTTCTTACTAGTCCTAACACAAATTCATATGTGATTCCAGGACAAGAACTTTCAGCTTTTGATAGAGCATTACGCAGTGTTTGAGCAGCCATGCCATTTTGTCGTTCAAGCTATTTAATGATAAACAAAATATATATCAAAATTAAAATATTTATAATTGTATTTATTTATAAAATAAATATAGCAAGTAAACAATAAAAAAACTTGAATTATAAATAAAATAGAATACTTCAAAATATGATTAAATATTCATTTTTATTCTCCGATGAAAATTGACTTAATAAAAATATAGCAAAAACCTAAAGAATTATAATATTTTTGCAAAATAAAAGTTTGATCAAGTCAAAGAAAACTCTTAAAATTTGAATACTATATTATAAATATAAGTGTAAAATCTTTGTTAATTATACCCATAATCTGTTTTATATAAATTAAGACAAAATTAAGTTGTATAAGAATTTAAATTAATTTAAAGTTTTTGAATGATTAATTTGTAAAACATATATAAATATATACAAATAAAAAAGGAAAGTTCAGTTGAAATACACACTTAACATAATTACTCAATTCGGATTTTCAGAAAAACCCAAGAATCTAAATAAATCTAAATAAAAGCTGAAGAAAACTCTGATTTCTACTGGTGAAAGTTTATGGCTGCAATTCTAATGTTTATTCTAATCACAAAACCCGTTCATTGAAAATTACCACATAGTTATTTAAAAGTCAAATCAGTCAATTTACTTTAAACAATCATTGAAATAAATAAAATCAAAGTTTAAAAAATGTAGAATAATACCTTCGACAATATTGGTCGTAATATTACAGGAAGCACAAGTGATATAACTGGAGTCTTATCTCCCATTGTCATCCTTTATACTTGTAATATTGCTTGCGACAAAACTAAAGAAGTTTTTCTTTATAAAAATAATCCGCCGTTTTAACAGTTGCCAAACTTGGCAATTACTTTACAACTATTAATTAGCGGAAATTTTCAATGTTCCCACATATCAATATTTGACAGCTGTCACTATTTCTCTTGTTGTTTTGTCTCTCTAAAGAAAAAAAAAGTAGTCAAACAGATAACCGAGGTTATCCGCATGAAACATTTGTCCAGACTGAAAATGCCCACGTGAAAATTTACGTCGTCAACAACAGCGACCTCTCGCGAGTTGGTGTTTCAACTTGATTATTTGAAAAGTAATATTTGATGCATATCAATATTACTGAGAATTCCATTACATAAACAGAATCGGCAAGTTACTTTCATTTTGTCTATATATTAATTATTTATAGGATGCAAGAATGGATCGATCCATCAATGAATTTATTCCACTGGAACCAAATGAACTTGTTATTTGAAACCGGTATTTCACCGCCAAATTTTGAATCTAATATGAAACTAATTGAAAATAAATATATTTAACAAAAAAGAGTTATATAATATATATATAATGTATGTTATATATACAGACTAAAAAATACTTATAAAACTAAGAACAATCATAATTGAAATAATAAAATATAATATTTAAGGGAGACCGCCCGACTGTTTAACAGGCCCTACAATTTAAACAATGACGAATTCTCAAAAACTAAAATATGAAAAAATATGAAAAAATTGTCCGGAATCATATTTCATAATTTCCTACAAATGGCTAAAATTTCCCTAGTGAAAGTTTATAATAAACATTCGAAAAAAAATATTCGTGCTTTTTTTTCAAGCAAAATGTAAAATTTTCGAGAAAAAGTTGAGTTGATTTTCATAAACTTATATATGTGAAAATGTATTAGCTTTTCTTATAAAATAGAGCTAATTAATTGACAATTAAAAGCGTGTTTTTTTATTAACTCACTTGATTTTATTTAAAAAACGAATCATTGAATAAGTGCACATGAATGTTTATTCAATATTAGAAGACAACATTCATACACTGACAATCATAAAACCTGAAAATATCCTTTTTTCAATTGAATATTTATACTGTTTTTAATAGCATTATGGATCCATCCGCAAAAAAGCAACAAATTTTCCTTTGTAAAACAGTAATTTATACTGAAAATAATGTAAAATATTACTAAAATAACTTTCATTTCTACTGTTTTTCACAACAAAATTTGATGAATTTTCGCTGATGGATCCATAATGCTACTAAAAACTGTATAAATTCAATTGAAAACAGGACATTTTCAGATTTTATGATTGTTAGTGTATAATATCGATACAATGTTATATCAGTATTTATTAAATATTAAAATCTAAATATTATATGAATATTACATAAATGTTTATTCAATATTACATTAATATTATCGTTCAATATATACGACGATATATTGAATTAATATTATTGGATCAATATTTCCTAAATACGGAAAAGATATTGAATCAATGTTAAATTTTTATATTGCTCCATGCGGGAAGCGGGAACTTGGCCTACACTCTTTTTTATAATAATTTCATTTTAAGATTAATAATTTTAATATATTGTATTAAAGTTATTATAAATTATCTATCATTAAATAATATTTATAAGCAATAAGGTTATATTTAACAACTTTAATACAATAACGATTATAACTGAGGAAAAAGAAAAAAGTATATAATACAACTATTCAAATTTATACAATGTCCGAAAATGTACACTTATCGACGTGTCCTTCGGTATCGAACTTATATTATTTCAGACAAATTTTCATTTTATTATAGATGGCACTCAAATTCAGGGATATTTTCGTACCCATTCAGCCCATTCTCAATTCCCATTTAATGTTTAGTCTTCTTATATCTATAATTCTATAGTCACTGTCCATAGAAACGTTGCCAGTTTGAAACAGCAAATAAGCGAAGATTAATTGTATGTTCGAAGATTCGAAGATATATACACGCACATTTCAAATACTTTCATTGTTAATTGTGAAACAAGTCGAAACACGTGTTTGTTGGGTAAAAGACAAAGAGAGACAAAGAAAAGTAAATCACAGTGCATTTGTTTTTTTCTGCTTATTTATGTCAGTTTATTATAATATTAGTTAGAATATACTTGTGTGTCAATAAATGTTTTTGATTATTTCGACGAAAAGTTGAATTTTTCATGACATTGTTTTGAAAGTTCGAAATAGTACGAAAAATAAACAATGGCACCACGTGAATCCGTGGTGAATGCTTCATACGAGGTAAAACAAATGTTTAAATTCCAAATTATGATTATAGTAATATTAATTAATGAAATTGTATTGAATAATAAAAAATAATTAATGAATTGTTTATTTCAGCAACCGAATTACGTATTATACGATTCGCTTCCTCCGGCACATTCGAAAGCAATTTCTTGTGTTAAATTTAGTTTGGATGGCGAGTGGCTTGCTAGTGCATGTATGTAAATTATAATAAAATTTGAAAAAAAAACACTTTTTGCGAATTTTAATATTTAATTAAATTTTAATTTTCAATGTTTTTTTATTTATTTAATTTATATTTGAAGTTTTTTTGTATATATATTAAGAGGATAGATAATTTAGTGTTATTCCTCTGTAGAATTTTATATGTAAATAATTGTATCCCAATTAAACTCTTTTTTATGTTTAATTAACGTTTCGAAATAATTTTCATTTCTTCATCAGAACTGTTTCTTTCTATGTCATTAATTTGATGCCACCATTTATTAATATACCCAATATTTTTAATTATCATTAAAACTTTTTTATTTTTATTAATTAAAACAATTCTGCTACCTATAGTTATATCCAAATTTTATTATATTGAAATTAGTTATTGATAAAAAAATTTTAATGATAATTAAAAATATTGGGTATATTAATAAATGGTGGCATCAAATTAATGACATAAAAAGAAACAGTTCTAATGAGGAAATAAAAATTATTTCGAAACGTTAATTAAACATAAAAAAGAGTTTAATTGGGATACAATTATTTACATGTATTTGAAGTATTTCTTTTTTATTCTTTGTAGCTGCCGATAATCTTATAAAACTTTGGAGACATAATGGAATATTTGAAAGGTCTATAGCCGGCCACAGACAAGGGATATCAGACATCAGTTGGTCCAGTGATAGTAAATTATTAGTTTCAGCTTCTGATGACTCTTATTTGAAACTCTGGGACATTGATACTGTAATTTTTCTAAAATATTTATTAAATTTTTTTAAATCTCCTAATAATATAAAACACTCTAAGAATATTCTTACATTTTGTTCGTTTAAATTATGAAATCTCTCAAAAATATTTGAAAATATTCTGAAAACATCACATAATTATTCTATAAATATTTTCAGAATAGCTTAAATGTGTTTTAAGATATTTGTAGAAACATTCTTGGGTCTTTGAAAAACAAATTTTGATTTTTAAACAATAATAAATATTCAATTAAATAAATTTTGTTTTCAACTATTTCAAATTGTTTTTTTTTTTATATATTATTAAAGTGTTTACAAATAGAAATACATTTTTAATTTTTTTAATCATAAAAATGTTTTAAAAATATCTGAAAATATTTACGAAATATCGTGAGAACGTTGTTTGCTATTAGGGCATTATTGTGTGTAATTATTATTAATTTAATTTTGTTTTCAGGGTAAGTGTTTACAGACATTCACAGGACATAGCGATATTGTATTTAGTTGTGATATAGATCCTAGTACAAATCATAGTGTCGTATCTGGTTCAGTAAGTATTTGGTCAAATATAATATTTGGTTAATATAAATATAAACATTTAAGTAAAGTTTAACTAATGCAAAACTAACAAAATTATTTAGTTGATTTAAACATAAACATTAAATTTCATCAGTGAATGAACAAATATTTATATTGGAAAGATTTTTTAACAATTAAAAAAAACACGTATGTTTTAATTATTATTCTTAAACAAATATGAAACTTAAATATTTCATATTATATATCATTGTGCAAAGGACATTTCAAGGAATAATTTTATTAATAAATTGAAGTACATTTGTTTAAATATTTTAGTTTTATATTATATATGTGTAAAAATTGACCATTTAATGGGATTTGTTTATTCACTGGTGCAATTACTTTCTTTTTAAAATTATAATACAAAATGAAATTACTATAATTTATATATAGAGAGAGATACAATTTGTTGTTTTATATTTTGAATTTTTCAGTTTGACAAATCAATAAGGATATGGGATATAAGATATTCCAAAACTTCAGTCGAAGCGTTTGGTCATAGTGACATTGTCAGTTCTGTTAACTATTCTGTACATGGCAAAATCGTGTCAGCAAGTTACGATGGATCTTGGTAATCATTATTTTATATTGTTCAAAAATTATTTATAATTTGTTTAATTATTCATATTAATTAATTGCCTTTAAAATCATAGTGTATTATGGAATCCAAAGACTGGACAAAGTGAGAAAATGATATTTATGAAACCAGATTACACAGTATCTTTTGCAAAATTCTCGCCAAATGGAAAATACATTTTAACCGCAACTTGGAATAGTACACTGGAATTATGGGATTATTTGAAACGAAAAGTTCGAAAAACATACACCGGACATTTGAACAAAAATTATTGTATTTTTGCAAATATCATTCCAGGAGGACATGTAATTATTTGATAATCATATTTAATTAATTGAATTATTTATTCATTTATTTATTTATTTATTTATTATTTTTTAGAATATAGTTGCCGGCTCTGAAGATCATATGCTGTACATATGGAACTTAAAGTCTGAGAAAATAGTTCAAAAATTATCAGGCCATCGAGGTAATTTGATCAGTTTGTTTTTATTAAAAAATAGCAATTTGTTCTTTGTACAATATAAAATGAACATCATTTTACAGACGTTGTTATATCTGTTGACTGTCATCCTGACGGCAATATCATTGCTTCCGCCGCATTGGAAAATGACAAATCAATCAAACTATGGAGAAATGAGGCGTAACCATCTCTTTAGTTACTACAACAAGTAACCTCGTTATTTTCTATATCGATATATTCATTTTTCAGCCAGTTCATCCAGTCATTCTTAAATATTTAAGAACTGCGTCGCTCATTTGTTACAGCTTGTACATATTTTGTAAAAATAAAATTTACTTTTACATTAGAATACTTTCAATAGATACTTCATGAATTTTTATTTTATTGCAGTGTAGTGAACATTTGATGATTGTGCTTGAGAATTTATGGTATTTTTTGTGGCATCGCGAGGAAGTGTTGTGTTGCCATTTCTAACTATGTTGCTTTGATTTCATTCACACATTCTTCATCCCAATTCTTTGGTATATAAGCTTCATAATTCTTACGAAGTTGATTCAATGACACATTTTCAAGCTTATCTTGGCATATTTCGCTTAAACAGTTTGGTATACTCAGAGGAGTAACAATTTCAGTAGATGAATCATCCATGTAAAAAAGCTGAAAATGTTTAATGAATATAGAATTAAATGTATATTTTTATTTGGCGGAAAATGAAATCAATATAATTTTTATTATAAATTGTATGAAATAGTAAAATTTACTTTAACCGTTGGAGCATCTTCAGAATCCAATTGTCTGAGTTCAAAAATCAATGTCGCTCCTAAACCAGGTTTCAAAAGACTTCCGTTGTACTTTTCAATGCCCATTGTTCTCAGTAAATTGACTATAGTTATGTCGTGCACTCCATAAAGATGTATTTTGAATTGCTTTAAACCTCGATCAAAGTCTTCCATGGATTTCAAAACACTGTTCAATAATGGACCTATTTATTTGAGCATTTTTTAAATTAACTCATTTTATAGATTAAGAAATATATATATATATTAGGCTGCAGTGAAAATAAGTAATTTTTTCGGACCACACTGATTTAATTAAGAAATGAAGGGTTTAAATGGTAACTTCGAGTTTCTTGCGTTCGGTCATTTTTTATTACACGAAATACGAATTTAGATATTCTTAAATATTACTCAGAAATAAACAAAGTCAATGTGGTCCACATTTTTTTTGGAACAAAAACGTATTTTCACCGCAGCCTAATATATATATATGTATATATATATATAAGCAAAATAAATTACAGTAAAAAATTATATATATGTATAAATACAAGAAAAATTGCTAGACTGTCAAGTAATCTCGGAATTTTTTAGTTAAATATTACATTTTTAAATAAAATCATAAAAATGCCTATTTTTATGATAGTTTCTGTAAGACAGTGTAGACCTCATGCATAGTTGACCGCAGCGCCATAGTGACAAAAAATGCTCACTACTTCATGTAACTAAAAGTATTTTTTCTTCATACCTACCATAAAAGTACTACTTTTCAAGGCAAAAATCAGCCGTAAAAGCTTCACTTTTCACGGCCGCTTTTTGCCATGAAAAGCAGTAATTGTACGGTAGGTATCAAGAAAAATATTGTTCGGTGCTTGGCTCGGTTAGCCAATCTCCGCTCGGTAGCCAATGAGGCGCTTTTACGCCTAGCAACGAAAATATCTATTTGAATATTCTATTTCAATTTTCATAGTGATAAATAAATTATAATTGAACTCTGCATTATACAAAATGTTTTGCAGTATAGTAATTCTTATATTAAAATATGATAAACAAAGTATGAGTTGTATCTCCAATACGAAAATATGTTCATGTTTCAATGGATCAGTGACTTTGTTTTTGTGAAGACGACGGTTCAATTCCTATCAACAACAAAACTTGTTCAATTTAATTACTCACGAATTCAATACAAATTATTTGTATCGTAAATTGTAAAAGTACCATTAGTACAAGAAATATTATATTTTTGTTGTTTCTGCAAAATAAATCGAACTAGTCTTTTAACAATTGAATTTCAGTTTAGTAATTTGTTCTAAATCTGAATAACAAATGTTAATGTACTTTGCAAAAAATCCGAGAATATTGATGCAGTCTAGTTATCCTTATTTGACAATATTACATTACATGAAAGATTATTTCTGTGGGTGTAAAATATTGTTCAAGTATATATACCTCCACGTAATCTCTTCTGCTGTCTGTCGTAGGTGAAAATAGCGTACGATTGTTTAGCAATTTCCAGCATTTTCGGTTCTTTATAAAGCTTTTTTATTTTAGCGGGCAATTTGAGTCCTTCTTGTTCCTGCAATACAAAGTTGGATCCATATATTAGAAACACATTTATTAAATACTTTGGAGTATTAAAAAATTGTCTGGAGTTGTAAGGGAACCACGCAACGGTGCTGATAAAGTCGCGATATGGAATATGTCTAATGTACGTGGAAATGATTTTCACTATACTAGAATATATTTTTTCTTAACTTTTTTTATACAGTTTTTTCGTGGTTGCTCAATAACCCCAGCAGATTTTCTGTGCTTTTAAATTCATGTTTTAAATATTAAATTCACCTCAATTTCAAGAGTGTTGTATAAAAATTCAACATCAGTTATGGTTTTCATTTCTTGTCCCGTGATTTCTGATACTTCTTTAAAATAATTGATAAGATCTTCTGTAAGTGTTTGATTATACGCTTCAGCTAGCAATTTATCTAGCTTCGGACACGGATACTTGACTACAATAATCTAAAGAATGAGAAAAATCAATAAACATTATTTGGATATCTATAATTGATTTTAATTAGAATTTATGATAATTTTACCTTATCTAAATTCTTAGGAGTCGAATGTACTGGAATTGGTCTCCAATTTAAATTTTGAACAAAGGCATCCTTTGGATCAACTGGATAAAGTCCAGCGAGAAGTGATTGAGTCGACTCAATGCACCGATCAGCATAGCTACTTTCGGCATAAGTGTTTGAGTTATTGTATTTTCCATTGTTTAACCATCCGTAGTTATAACGAATCCATTGACCCAATTTGTACATCCTCTTCATGCCTTTCTATAATACATATTATTTATTTATTCAGTTATAACATTTTTTCCTCTAATATTTATATCAGTATTTAACGTAAAAAAAATAGAAATTAACTTTTCTTCGTGCATAGTTGACTGTAACGCCATAGTGATACAAATAAACACTACGTCATGTAATATTTCATATCTTCAAAATCATTTATAGTAAAAATAATAATATAAAATTGTAATATTTTGTATAAATGAAGCATCGACAGTTTATTTATAAGTTTATAATTTATTTTTCGTCACACATGCTCGCAAAGTCAGATTTTGCTCCCTAGGGAGCAAAATTCCACTTTACTCTCTCAAATCCACGAAGCAAAGTCTGACTTGTACTCGCATTTGTAACGATAAAAAAAGGGAGCAAAACAAAGTTTTTCTCCCTTGGTGAATAATATACTATAGCACTATGACAAATTAAATAGTATATTCAAAAAATACGGTTTTATAACATGACGTAATGAACATTTTTCGTTCAAGTATTTTGCAATAATAATTTTATGAATATGACTCCAGGTCTATTAACACATCCTGAAACATAACTTCTTAAGACTTTTGTATAAATTAAAATTGCGATGTAAAACTATTCATTTTTATTAAAATCTGTATCAAATTGTGCATATTTGGAAATAATTAGTAATACAAGACATTAAAAAATTGGATGCGAATTCGGCAATCGTTGAGACACAACTTTGGAGATTTATTATGCAATATATGTTAACAGAGTTAACAATTTTTAGTTAAAATTTTTTTGCTGCAAATATTTTAGTTATATTTATGCTTGAAAAAGATATAATATAATTTCTTCGAAATCAGTAATCAACCATGTATATACGATTTGATAAATTAGTAGAATGTTTCTAAACATTATGTTCGTTTTTTCTAAATCATGACGAACGTTGGAAATAACCAAACTTCGAAAATTACTAAACGTTATTGCCTCCTACGGGACAGTTTTCAGCACGGAAAATAGACGTAAATTCTTTTTGTTTCGCGACTAAAAATACGCAAAATATAAAAATAAACTATTATTGTATATTTTAAAATAATATACCTTTTGAAGGGTACCCCATCCATTTTCCCACGCGTAATCCTTATAAGGATCATTTTTGTATGTCTCAGTGGGACTTCGATCTCCATGACGGAATAACTAAAAAAAGCAATATTTTTTATTTACATACAATATTTACATTGAAACACTAAAATAATGCAACTTGGCTTACAATAACGACTTGTCTCAGTGATGGATCTTCAAAGGTAATTTTTGAGACAACTGCAACACTATTATTTCTTGAAACTTTAAATGCTGTGTATCCCAATAAAATGATTCCTATGAAAATACTCAGGATTATTAACGTTGTGTATAATGCGTAACGTTTATTTCGATTTTTACGGTTCAACGACGGTGATAAGATGACATTTGCAGTGGTGTTCTCGTCCTTGCTATTACTGCTTCTGCCAGCAGTTTGCGTGAAATTGTCAGTCATGTTGATTGCACGGCTCACCTGTTGATACAATTCATTTTTAGACAAATCTTGTGCGTTGTACAACGATAAGATATCACGTGTCTGATAGAAGAAGAGAGAACCATGCTTTTTCGCTTTATTATCTTTCCCATGGTACTTCAAACGAATTGGTCGGTTTTATTATCTCAACGCAATGTTAGCTTATCTTCACTTCGTGAAGATAAGCGCTCGTATTTTAAAACTATTAAGAGGATGTCAAATCAAAATGCCAACTTTGAATTCTAATTATGGCGCCAGAAACGTTTTTTCCTGCCGATTCTTTATACAATTCTTTGTAAATTTATATACATAGAATATTTTTTAAAGTATTTTCTTTAATTTAATTTTAAAGTAAATAAAATTAATTCATCGATTTTTTGTGAAATTCTCTTTAATTATATAATTAAAGAGATCTATATTTACGTAATTAATAAAAATACGTAATTAATATAATTTTTCAATTGTATAAATTAACAAAAATTTCCTACATTATTGACATATTTGTTTAGACATCTTTTTAATTAATTATTTATTCTTGTGGTCATAAGAAGGCCATAAGAAGGCTATTGGAAGGCTATAGGCAGAGATGGGCATATTCCATTAAAAACTGAAATAATAAATAGGATTATTTAAAAATATTTAGAATGTATTTATTTAAAAATAAATAAAGATATTTTAATAACCTTCCAATAACCATTTTTGGTTATTGGAAGGATATTATATAGCTAAAAGAAGATCATAGAAGAGCCGTAGAAGCGTCATAATAGGGCCGTGAGAGGGTTATAAGAAGGCTATCAGACGGTAATAAGAGAATTATAAGTGGCCATAGGAAAGCCATAAGACGCTCATAAAGGTTACTAAGGCGAAACTAATTCAGCTAATATATGTGTATAAAATCAAATTTTGTACTTGATTATTATATAGTTGAGGTTGTTTCCTTGCTGATGTTGCCTGTTGCTGATGTTGATTTGCTTTTTGATTATCATATTGGACCACAATTTCTGGTTCGTTATACGCATTCGCTACACTGAACTGGGCACCTGGATAATTAGCTTCCAAAATCTCATACAAAGGCGCAGAAGCTCTTTTTAAGTGTTGCTGCGAATATGGCTCATGTGCTCTTTTTGGCACATTTTGATACACTTTAGACGAACTTGGGCCTTTAAACGCAAATTCTTTTGCAGCAGCCAATTCTCGGTTGAGCAGAGCAGAGTCATAAAATGTGAAACTATTGTCACTAACTTTCGGAGCCTTGTTCTCGGCGTCATAAAAATCATTCTTCTCATACGAATAGTTGCAAGAGTCTGCACTGTTTGTTGCCTTTTCTTTCAATTCACGCATCAAATTATTTTCACGTTCTTCATCAACTTTTTTATTTGACCTTCGAACGGGAGGTGGACTTTCCTTATCGGTTTTCCGAGCCATCTGCAACATTAATTTTAGTTTACATAAAATTGTTTTTGTGGTCTGATATCAAAACTGTTTGTTCATATATAACATACATTCATTCATATGTTATAATATTTATTTTATTACTGCTTTTCTGTCTATCATTTTTTGGTTTTAATTATATTGTCGTTTTTATTCATTATGGTTAAAGTAAATTAAAAAAATCATACAAATTTATTGTAAAGTTTAATAATGTATAATTATGAATTCAAATGGAAGAGAAAATAATGGATACAATTTTATGATTTTTATATTTAAACGAATAAAAAAATCCAATGATTTTATAACACATTTTATAAATATTATTGTGCATACCTTGGATCAGAACAGAAAAATATTTATTCTGCTCTTGGACGGAAAAGTATTAATTCGAAATTTCAGCTTTCTGAAAAAAAAAAAAAAACATTTTATTTGTTTATAAATTATGAACTTGTTTTTACATTATTTCATATGGACTTCGCAACTGAAATGACGGGATCGTTCAAAATGACCACACACAGTTAAACAAATGATACGTACAAACAAAAATACAGTAAAGATGACTATTTTCAGAGGTTAAAATATGGACAACTTTTTCAATTGGTTAATTCAACCATATCAAAACATTAAATATTAATTTGGCGTGTACATTTTTTTATTGGTATTTCTTACTACCATCAAGTTAAAATCAAACTTTAAACTAGTTAAATTTAAAAAGTGCAATAGTATTTTTAAATGAAACGTTTAACTTAAATGAATTAGTTAATTTCACTGACACAGCAGTATTGACACCTTTTTACATTAATATATTTTAAGAATCTAAATAGCAATATAACCGTTTTTTCATTTACTTATGTCAAAAAGTAAAATCATAATATTTATTTCTCTCTGTGCAATTGCGCGACTATTAATGTTTGCAAATTACGCGCCCACTGTCGGGTTACAATCAAGCAACCCTATCAACATGCAATTTTAAAAGCTGGCGCAAAGTTAACTCATAGAAAACTCAGTGCCCCAAAGTTAACTTTGTGTTAACTCTGCGAAACTGAATATTTACTGGGAAATTACAAGGTTATTTTGTAACAAAATATAATAAAAACGATGAAACAAATATAATAATGCGCTAATAAACCAACTTCCGATAATAGATGTTGGTACAGTAGAATCTCGATTATTCGAACCTCACTTAATCGATGTTCTGGATTACCCTAGGCTCTGAACCAATTTGAGGTTTCCGTATTATTCGTGGTACAGACCCGAATAACTCGGAATTTTCTTCTACTGTAGTCATAATTTGTACGCATCAATAATATAAAACATACAAGTTTTATACCGATAATAATACTAACAAATTAAAAAAATCCTTTGTCTTTGCAATTATAGTATCGGAATATTAATAAAATTAATGTCTTCCTCTTTAATTGCTATTAGTTATGTTATTTCGCATTATCCGAGATTTCAATTATTCGAAGTATGCTTGGTCCCGACCATCTCAGATAACTGAGGTTCTACTGTAGTAGCTTTTATGTAATCTTGGCATCAATAAACTATCATTTGTTTAGATAAATATATTTTAAATATTAACATATGTTAAAAAATATAATAAATTATTATATTATTTCGTAACAATAAATACCTTTTATATATACATATATAAATACCTTTTATATTTAAATGATGAAAAGTAAAAATCTAACAAGTTAACTAACTTAACTGTTGTTATATGCACAATAATTTAACTTCGAGCAATATTCAATTTATTATTAGAAACATAATATGGTTCTCGTTCTTATATCGAATGTTGCGCTCAATTGATTGAACTAAAAAACTATTATAAACACGATTAAATATAATTTCTTATAAATATAATATTAATTGTATTTTACATTATATGATTCTTATCAGCTTTTAATTTTCCTTTATAGTACAGATGATATTGATTGTTAGCTATTAATATTTTACATATTCAACTTTTAAAATTAATTTTTTTAATAAGCAATTATAGATTAATTTGATGTTTTTAACATTTTTAATAATTTAATTTAATAATTTTTCATTTTGTTCAAAGGAAAAATATATAAATTTCAGTTGAATCTAATTATTATGTTAATTTACTTGTTCAGAATTGTAGATATTAAAACTTTATTTTATATTTTTTTGATTTAAAATGTAAATATACTTACTTTAACACTCAACTCAGATTAAAAAATGTGTTTTATAATTATGTGACTTAAGAAACGTTTTCAATCAAAGACTGTAAGCAACTGAAATTTATCTTTTAAAATATTTTATTTAAAGTTAATAATGACAGATGAATTCATAGTAATATATATGTGTCATTATCCAAAAGCAAAATATCACATTTTTAGTTTTAAGTTGCCTAATTAATTTATTTTTAACACAATTTAATGATAGTTGATCTATACATTCGTTTAAAGTTGCTCCTAATTGATTTTTAAATATTCAAAAATATTTATATTATATAGATATTTATATAATATTTTATATTATATAAATATTAATATAATAATATGTATATAATTTGTCCAAAATAATGAGTAACATAAAATAGCAAATGAATAAGTAAATGCAGGCTGAATTCAAAATTAATACTTATTTATTGTAACAAAGTCATAAATATACATTTTTTATTTAAAATTTATTGATTTTGCAAGCACTAATCCAATCCGGCTTCGGAACAATATTTTCATTTTGCATACGAAATTCTTTGACGGAACATTCTTCTCCACAGGTTTTGTTCAAATTAACATTAAAGAGTTGATCATCCGTTAAATGATATAACTGCAAAACAAAAATATATTAATATTATTATAATAAAAAAAATAGTTTTTTTTTATTTATTTCGAAAAGTATTTTGAAATACTGTATGTCATACTTTGATATATGGGTAAAAATCGTCAAAATCTTGATGAATTTCAAAAATAACTGCAGATCCATACAAAGGGAATTTTAAAGAGCCATCAGATATCAGACTTTCATCGAAAAAGTCAACTCTCAAAGACTTGAGTAAACTGATTAAAACGTCTTCGTTGACGCCGTACAAAATGATGTTTGGCTTATTTTGATTTTCCGAGTCCAAACTTTGTTTCATATATTTCATAAGTTGATCCAGCAGAGGACCACTTTTTAATTGCTGGATAACAGAATCACTGAAAAGGATTTGCAAATACGACGATATTATTTTGCTCAGTTTCGGTAACTTCTTCGTCACATTTTTTAATGTCAGACCTTCGGCTTTCTGAAAAACGATATAAACAATACATTGAGCCAAAAATTACAGAAAATTTTATACTGTTAATAACAGGACGGTAGAAACGCCCGACCTAAATGACACATTTTTTGTTAAAAACGGTACAATTTAAATTAAATTAATGCTTGTAAAGTTTTTAAAATTAGCATAAATAATTTTATTTCTACTAACTTGACTCTCATAAATATGGTAAAGTTTCCTCAGTACTTCGATGTCGGTAATATTTATACCAGTTACGTTGGACAGTTTATCTAAAAATATTTTATGAGTGTTGAAAAATGTGCTTTCAAAATCATTTTTCAGACTTTTTCTTCTGCGGTCCAATTTGTCACATTTTGCAGTCATTCCAATTACCTATAAATATAAACGAAACTTACTATAATATAATTTTGTAATAAATTTTATGTTGTTTTGGCTAAAAAAATAAAACTTCTTTTTCTAAGGTCTTTTGTTGTTCAAATAAAGTCCTTTGTTGAAGAAAAACATTTTTTTTTCTTTTCTGCTTACAATACTTTTTTTAAGTTTCATATTACATTATACACACATATGTATGTATATATAGTTTAGTATACAGTTTATTATATATTAACCTATATACATAAATACATAATATACATAAATAGTATATAGGTTAGGTATAAAAGGAAGGCTAATTACGTTATCCAGTTGTTTGGGTACAGTATGAACTGGAATTGGTTTCCACAAGAATTCGTTAAACAGTGAATCTTCTGGATTTGGCGGATAAAGTCCCGCAAGCAAAGCCTGAGTTGAGCTGATACAATAGTTGTCATCAAGACTCGCAGCCACGGTGTTCAATTTGTCATACTGTCCTTTGTTCAAGTAGACGTACCGATTTCTCAACCACTGACCTAATTTGTACATTCTTTCTGTTCCTTTCTGCAATTAAATAAATAAAGACGAATAAAAGTTGTGCTTATTTTCGTTTGTTTTTTCCACGTTTTTCTCACATCTTACACGAGTCTAATTTTTCCCTGGTTGCGGACAATATGTTTTCTTACAAGTGCATCGAAAAGATCTTTTTTTACACTTCAGGATTATAAGTGCCGACTTTGGGTTCCTTCAGTATAAAATGTATAGTTTGTAACATGGACCAAAAGTTCGATTTCCGGATTCGTAGGTGCAAGTTGACTGCTCAAGAGTAGCGAGATCAGTCAGCACTCCCAAATCTGAATTTGAACTTTCGTCCTTGGTACAAATGTTCTGTTCCCTCCCTCCGGAGAGGAAGTGCCACTTTTATTTCACTCTTGATCGAAGAAAAGATTATAACCAAAATATTGTTTGCAACTTGGAAAAAATTGTTAATTCGACACATGTGAAATTATTAAATATACTCTCTAAAACCGTCTTTTCTTCCTAGTTATGAAATACAACTGTTTCCCATAATACAAACCTTTGTTAAACTTTCGTATCCATACTGCCACTTATAATTCCGGTTCACATCTTCCGGAAAAGTATCTTTTGATGGAGAAATTTCGCCATGACGAAAAAGCTAAAACAAACCGATTTCAGTTTAATTAACACTTTGTATAAGATATTTCATCCCAATAAATTAGTTATTTTTTAGATTTTCCACGTACAATAAAAACTTGCATCAAAGTTTGGTCTCTTCGATCCACCCAAGTCGGTTTTGAGATAGGAGTATAATTATGACTTTCTTCACAGAGCCAGGGTATAGTCGTGTCTTTTAAGGTGAAAAAGACAACGAGAAAAATCAAATTCAACAGCGAAGCAGTCACTGCTCCCATTAAAATACTGTTTATCCTTACAATCCATCTATTTGAAGTGTTGTTGTGTAACCGCTTCTGATGAATAGTAATGCTCGATTGCATCGCATTATCCAACTCGTCTTCATTGCAATTAATTTCTTTTTCAATAACATTTCGCACGGGTTTGCGGTTGAAATATTTACTATTGTCAATGGAGATAATTTCGTCCGGTAAAATTCCAACAGTCATTTCGTACAACTCAGCTGATTTTATTGTAATATCACACTTACTTTTGATTCAACAAAATTAATGCGACTTTTCACTTAACTTCAAACTAAATCAAATACTTATTTGTAGTTTATATTTGAATGATTTTAATCAACGAATATTAACGACAAATTAATGACTGCGTTTAAATTATTTGACAATTTAGAGATTACAGATGTTTGACGGATTTTTAGTATTTATTTAAATGAAACATTCCATTTTCAAAATATTCTTTAAATTTTAATTTGATTAATCTTTATTTTTATTTAAAATTAATATATGTATATGATATATAATATGATATATACACGTAAGGAAATAATTGAATAAAAATTACTTTGTATCCAAGTGTACTTGTGATGGTAAATGCATTGAGCAAATTTTACTTTTCAACTTACACTAAAAAATTACTACGTTGAACCAAGTAGATTTTTCTTGAATTAAGTAGAATAAAGCGTCAGATACATTTGACAATATTTCTGGTTTGATAAAACCAGATGTATGATATTTAATAATTAAAAATTAAAATAATGCATTTTCAATGCATGTACACGCAAAATATATTTTTGCGTGTACATTAAGTATTATAGATAATACATATAAATTTACTTAACTATTCGGTACCTGAGGGATAAATACAGAATAGTTGTGACACTTAATGTATCATTCAACAAAAATTATTGTTTGATTCATAAAAGTTACTTAAATAACATGAGAATTTGTTTAATTTATTTATATGTATTATTGAATAGCTCAGTAAATTTTATTTCATATATGCATTGCTATCAGCTGGCGCGCGAGTCGATGCTTCAGTAGTCGAAAATCATTTACAAGTCCCGAGTTCAAATCTCAACAAAAAACAAATTTAAATCAATTTCCAACGTATTTAGGTTAAATATATATATATTTTTCTCAAATATAATCATTTTATTACAAGTTTTATGTTTTTTCGCATTTATCCCCGTGCTACTGAATATTATTCAGTAATTTTCGCTAAAATAAGATAAAATAATTAATTAAATAATGCTTTGCGTACACTGACAAAAATAAGCCTATAAAAATTATCATCTTTCTGATAAAATAGTGATATACTTGTAAAAGACCAAAAAATTATCATCTTTTCTGATAAAAAGTCTTCAAAGCTTGAGAATTATTTTCATAAAAACGAATATATTTATCAGAAAAGATGATAATTTTCTGGTTTTTTACAAGTATATCCCTATTTTGTCAGAAAGATGATAATTTTTATAGGCTTACTTTTGTCAGTGTATATAAAAACAAACTAAACGATTAAAAAATGATTTTTGTTCAACAAAAACATTGTTTCCACGATTTTTTATTCTAGAACTTTATTTATTTATAAACTAATACTATTAAATAATAACTCAATTAATTATAACGACAATGCTTGAATACTTTTATATTTAGTGCCATAAACGTGAATTGATAAGAAATCAGACATAAATATTCAGCACTGCAAGTTCAACATTGTTTAAAGCTTTTACATAGATGTATTATAAATATATGTTTTCTTTGACGACATATAGAAGTATATATAATATTGCAACTTTATATACAGGAATTTTATTTACTTCCTTCCATAGATACGACATCATAATTACATGTTGCATGAAATGTTGCATGAAAAATGTAATTAATTAAATATAATAGATAGTTTCATTAGTGACTACACGAAAACGATTTGAAGACAACATTTATACTATACTGAGCGCATCAGACGTACCACAATGTGCGTGCAAACGCTTTCTCTAATTCGGCGCAGTATTCGTCCCTAATTTGCGGATAAGTGTTTTGCTTTTCTATAGAAAAAAGCACTGTATACAGCGCTTGTTCCCTCAACGTACGTCTGCTGCGCCGTTTAGGGACGTATATTGTGCCGAATATTGGTACATCGGTTGATATCGTATTCGGCACACCTG
>JABFPJ010002102.1:0-21245 GCA_022817425.1 Gryon sp. ZL-2020
GGAGCTTGACGACGATCCTTCTGCTTCCTTTCTTGGTCATTGAATTTGTTATATCGAACGACATCGTAGTTAACCCGATCGTCATGTAAGAGACGCGTGGCGCAAAACTTTCAAGATATCTTTATGGTGACAAAAATATGGCAGAGGGACTTTTGGACTGAAATCAGAGGAGGGTTTATGTCGACGTTGATATGATCCATAAACACGTTTTTCATATCTTAGGAGTAGCGATTTTTTGGCAAAGAAGAGAAAAAAAAAACGGAGAAAATGGAGCAAAGGACGATAATACTGTTAAAATAACGTGCTTTTTATGGTTTAGACAAACACGTGATTGTGTCGATAATTTCGGCACGTGTTTTGGTAGCCGTAATGCCGATGAGCCGGATTTCCTGAGTGCGTTGTGATTTTTATCACAAGACAAGGGATTCTTTAAAGTTCGAGAAGTCTGGATGAGAATGAGAATTCTCACATGATAAGGCACGTGGTTTTCTTGTTGACACCAAAGATTTGGCCCGTATTTTGCGTCAGCCATTTTGTCGTCTTTTTATGTTGATGACTTTTTTCTTTCGCAGAAATTCGATATGAATATTGACTGTAAATAATAGTGATTATTTTTGACCGTTGAGAAAAAAATACTAAACTACAAAAATGGATATAATAAATTTAACTATTATAGACAATCAAAGCAATTATAGTAGATAGTAGATCTGACTATTAATTTTTCCTAGTGGATGAAGCTTTTTTGCTTTTTTACTTTTAAATGTTAAAAATAGCTATACTTGAAATTGAGAAATTCCATGCAAAACATCTCTATATAATGTTTTGGAACAACATTTTGCAATACATTTGAATTTTAATATTCCATTTATGAATCCCGATGAAGCAGCAATAAAGGCGATAGATGACTCTTGCAAGCGTTTCATCAGAGAGAAGATCATTATCTCGTTTCTCGTATACTTAATTAAGGATCATGATTCCCTTTTTTTTTGCTCGCTTTATTGTGTTATTTCAGTGCGAATCGACATACATTCAGAGAAGACTCCTCGTGTCTGGGTTACTTTTTTTTGTTTCTTTTTCTTCTTTTTGTTTTACGTCTCAAGTGCAGAAGAAGTATTTTGCTGATTAAATTGATAAACAAGTCACTTTTACAACCAAAATATATAATGAACGACGAGTTGTCGAAAAAAAAACTTCCAATAGTAACTGAGTTATCATTTGGCTGATTGCCGACTATAATCACTTTGAATTAACTTTATTAGCTTGTTGATTATAACTGAATGATGGAATACGAAAGGAGATACGTGTAACTTAGAAGTTCACAATAAATAATTACGTGACTTTACAAAGTCAATAAGAAAAAATTACTTTTTATAAATAAATTTTGTTCTAAGTTTCATGAAATAATCATGAAAGCAACTCATTGACGGCTTATATTTAAGAATGTTAATTAATTGAGGAAGTAATATTTATTGTGCGGGTTTAAAGTTGCAATTAACGCACATCTGGCGACGTTAATCTACTTTAGATTCGCGGTAAGTTTGCTATTTTTCATGCCCAAACACGGTCACACACATCTACCGGTAGAATGCAACTTATGGCAGTACTTTTAGACCTGACAGTACATATGTGTTTGTGTTATTGTCTCTTACTTTATTTTTTAGAGATGAATAAAAATGTCCAAAATATGTACATTGAAGAAAATGGACGGTAAAATAACTATATGAATAATCGAAACTATTATCGTAATCATATCTAAACATTCTTTTATGACTGACAATGTTGCTGAAAAATTTGTTTGACATCAAAAAGTAGAGAAAAACGAATGATGCCCGAAGCGCTCGGAAATGCCG
The DNA here is from genome assembly GCA_022817425.1 of Gryon sp. ZL-2020. Taxonomy (NCBI): domain Eukaryota; kingdom Metazoa; phylum Arthropoda; class Insecta; order Hymenoptera; family Scelionidae; genus Gryon; species Gryon sp. ZL-2020. The sequence goes on from JABFPJ010002102.1 coordinate 1,851, forward strand.
AGATCTCTTTTTCTCATTTCCTCAGCTTGAATTCAATTTTCACGGTCGCTCAGCATTAGTCGATAATGGTTGTTCTATTCAATACCTCTTATCGCTACTCCGAGCATGTTCGGCTCTTTTATTCTCCCCCCTCCGCCTCCTCGTCTACTCTCGATAATCAATTGCTTTCATTTCTTCACTTTGAGCAAAGAAGTTTGTTCTCTGTTGGAATACTAAATTTAGATTTCAATTTTTCGATGTCAAAAATCTGCAAAACATTAAATGGATTCAAAGAATTTGTACAACAATTTTTGTTTCAATGTTTCATGCTACTTTCTGGTTTATATAAATTATTGCTTAGTATTTTACATCGACAGTTCTACATCTTGGAATTTATAATCCGGATTAAAAGTCATTTTAGACGGTGTATTTTTATATTTGTACATTTCATTCGCAAGGGTTTCAGTTCTTAATAGAAACTTTCTATTCCGAACAGCCTGCCACTTATTATTTAACATTTCTTTCGATATTTATTCAACTCTCGACTATCTTTTGAAATCGTCAAAAATAGCACAAACTGTTTCTATTTATATTCTCCTTTGGCTTTTTATCTTCTTAATTGACTCGAGGACAATACAAACAGGCAGATAAAATCAGTAATCAATGTTGATTTACACCGACAAAAAACAATGTAAACATTTTTGTTGGTGTAACAAAATGTTACGATACTTGTTTTGAATCTTTGACGATGACAAATTGTCGATAATCAGTGTTGAAAAGTGGCGGTGTTGCATCACCGGAGAGCAAGTGGAATATTTTCAGTTTTATAAGGTCGTGCGATAAAATTGAAAATGGCCGGGATTTCCGTACAAAGATGGAATTCTTCGTTGGCCGTTTGCCGCATACAGAATTGCGATGGAAAATGGGTCTTTTTCAGACATCGTACGCGCAAAAATGTTGCCCGAGGCTCGTGGAATTGCCTTCATTCGCTGTCGATCGTATTGCCGCAATCGCAACTGGTACGTCAGGACGTTCAACTCGCGGACTGTTTCTTATCAACCGACAGAGCCACGCGTGTGAAATACACAGCAGTTGGTTTAGTAATCAGTGTAATGTAAAAAAAATTAAGTATTGCGCAGGTACATACTTATGTCATAAGTATCATCGCAGAAAATAATTATGTATATACCGACGAAAGTATTTCGTCAAATGTATTATATATAGATAAAGTCATAGTTACTATATTTTGATATCTACTTAGCTAGTCAGACTGATTATTTGGATAGTTAAATTAATCACCAGATAATTTTTACTATCTATTATCCTTGATGTATAAACATGATAATTTCATTACAAATTAAATTCAATATCCAGCAAAATTAGTACACCTGCAAATGAACTTAAATTAGTTCGAAACAACTCATCGATCACTGATTGATTAACAGATTTGTAATCATCGATAATCTCACGCAAAATTTCAACCAAAATCCCCAGGCTTATCAGAAAATTAATATATTAACATGTAATGTACGTAATCTATATGTGTCAACGAAACGCAATTGCAGAAATTAATGATATGGGGTGCATTTGTAAATACCATTCATCTGGATTGAAATTCGATCACGTGTTTTGTTCTCACGTATACTGTAACGTCGACTAGTTTTATTCACTTTTCGTCAAGGACACCCGTCGGTGAGTCCCAGTTTTGGAGTTTGAGAGAACAAGAAGAAAAAACAAATGATGTCATGTATTCCTTATACGCGGTTGCAAATATTAGTACTGCAATTCACGTCGTACTCAAACGACGTTTTTAAGCAATTAAAGTTCGCTCGCTGAATATACAATCACTTTTTTTAGCAGTTCCGTCAATATGGTTATAACAATTTTAGTCAGCGTTTGTTCTTAAAAGCAAACTACCTTGGATTTTGGTTTATACAAATTGTCAAATCTTTCTTAAATTTACTTTTCTTATAAGCTTTGAATTATTTGAATTTTGTTATCAAACATTGTAAAAGAAATACATTCTTAGCAGTTTCTTATATTTATTGCAAGCAATTACTGTAATTTCAGGACAAATTATTATCAAATATTTGGAATTATCTTGAATATGCAAAATTTCAAATGATATTTTTGCATTTCATAAATATGATATTATATCAAACAGAGAATGTCATAATGAATGAATTTTCTATAGAATTTATTTCGACTGGTACGGTTAAAGCCCTTCTTCGACTTGTACGTTGATGATTAAATTCAACTAAAGTGGCCGTTACGAGGAGAAACTGGATGAGATTGAAATTCCAACCACCTAGGGGGTTGCTATCGCAAATCCACTTGACAGAATAACGAGAAAACCTTTGTTACAAGTCGAATGTAAAAGAAAAAAAGAAATTCTATTCTCAATTACAAATACAGATCAAATATACAACACAAGGTGAATTTAAATATCTTAAGACCTATAAAAATTTGCGAGTACAAAATAATCAGGATATTTAATATCAGTAACTTTTTTCGTTAGGATAATTGGAAGGTAAAAAAATGATTTCACGTAATTTTCGTAACAAGACATAATTATAATATACGTATGTTATTCGCGATAGTTAAGTCCTAAAGTAACGAGGAACAAATTCGTAACTGTACGACCGGAACTAGTTTTGGATTTATGAGTACGGCTGAAAAGACGCCTCGATTCTCCGTGCAAATACGTATATGTTAGTTCTGCGAATTCACGACCATTACGAAATCCGGTTTATTCAAAAATATTGACTACCGCTCTTCAAGTCACGAATCCATTTGAAACCATGGAAGTCCGTGGCTTTTTTGGGACGGCTTTCGTGTGTGGCGTTTATATATCGACTCCGGCAATCAACGTTCGCCAATTACCGTATACACGGCCCAAGACAAAAACAAACTTGCAAACTTTCGGACGGTGTTATATTATTAGTTCGCCAATTCGACAATTTCATTTCCAATGCAAAGTGCGGCCAATTTGCCATTCAAATGTGGATTAACAAATTTCCCTTTCACCCGTGTGAGAGTGAGAATTTATTGTTTACCACAGTTAGATTGCTTACGATTTTTGTATTTCTATATTATTTATTATATTATTTTCTACTGACTGTAAAGAGGAAAAAGAATTTACTTTATTGATCAAATATTATCCCAGAACATTTTTTTGGTATGCCTAGTCAATTTTAAAAGTTAAAACACTTACTTTAAATCAAAACATAAATAGAAACTTCTTTTCAGTTATGAATCAATATCAGTATGATTTGAGTTTTGATCCAAGAGTAATATTCTTGAATCAAGAAGATAAACTGACTTTTAAAACAGAACTAAATAACTTTCGCTTTAACTTTTTTATGGTTAGGTTATGAATCATCAAATTCGTTGGGTGGTACTCTAATGAAAATTTTGTAGCACAATTTTCGTCTTTTATGCATTCGAATCAATTTTATTGCATTCAACTTTCCCCCTCCCTCAAATTTTAAATGAGTCAGGCAAGATTAGATAATGTTATGTTTGTCTTTCGCGACCTTGCGTGTGTGTTCGAGGCGCTATTTTTTTATCGCGCCATTCTGCCAACCCGTTTTCTTCCTCTCTTGCAATGACGAGGGCTCCACCGTGAAAACCGGTTGTTGAATATAAATTTGGCTATAAAAGATTTTTACTATCACTTTTTTCTTTTCTTTCTTTTGTTTCTCTTCCTTTCGCGGCCCGATAGAGCAAGACAGAGCTCAAATCCAGAGTTTGTTTAAGGAAAAGAATCGTTCAGTAAATATTTATGATATCGGATGTTTTCTATGACCGATGACAGGATAGTGCTGTATATTTTTGTAGGTCGGCAGCGATGCGTTTGGTTGTAAAATGGCGTAGGTGTAATCGACGACGCATAAAACAATCGTCGGTTATGTTAACGCAGTTATTGTGCGTTTAATAAGTTGAAGCTCTAAATGTGTCGGCATAAGAAAAAAAAAAAGAAAAAAATTGCATGACATCGATTTAACCCTGTAATGACATTGTCAAAAATAAGCATGCGGGAGTTGCCATGGAGTGGGAACCCAAGGTGAAGGTCACAAACCTTCTACCTCCATTGTGTAATCGCGTACAACGACGTTTAATGACGTCATTAGAAACACGTGCTACTTTCAATTGGGCTGATAATTAAATAAACGACGCCTATGAATAATTGTGAATTTAAGTTGTCGATGGATAACGTGTCATTAACATAACAAAAGACTACCATACCTTGAAACAGGTGTGACCTTACTGGATCGTCAAGCCTGATTATCGAGTCAAGCATTTAAGAGTGTAATTAGTATGGTGACTGAATGTGAGTCAATATTTTCTTCGAGGACAAATTTTGTTGCTGCTTTATCTATAATTTTGCTTTCGGGATATCTTTCATGATCTGAAAAGTAAAAGAAAATATATCAATATCACAAAAAAATTGCAATATAAATATAAAAATAATATAGTGATATTTGTGACATTTCGTGTAGTTTGATTTTATTTTCTTGAAATATGCCATGTATTTGTGTTCCGCATCAATAAGGCATGTTATGTCACAAACATCTGCAACCATTTACGAATGAAAACTATCCGTTAGAAGGGCTCAGTAAACCGTTCGAAATTTCGATGCAATCTCTAAATACCAGGGAACATATAATTGTGACCCTTCGTTTGATGTTGGCTCTAAAAAATGATGAAAAAAGCACACTGACGACGAATTGAAATATCTACCGTTTTGACATATGCCATTAAAATTTCACCGTAGGGTAGCGATAATAAGTCTTTATGTTGATATAAGCTACTGTTGTGTTTTTTATTGTGTTTATTTCTCTAGTATTTGGGAAAGTTATGTTGTATGTTTAAACTTTACATTGGAAAAAATAACAGCATTTTGTTATAAAATAAAACAAAGTACATTATCGCTTGCACCGTCATTTTTTTAAAAGTAATTTTTAGTAATGTACTTACGTGTTTCTGCCACATCAATATACTATAGCTTCCGCCGTACAAACAATGCCCACAAACAATTTTTCAATTTGATATATCTCCAAATCATCCGGACGTCTATGCATCTTTCGCGATACTGATCGTCTTTTTTTCCTACGGCTGAGCTGAAATTTTTCTAGTTCGCGAATCAAAACAATAACAGAACGAATTTCTTTTTGTTCATGAATCAAAACAATAACATAATGACTTTTATACTTGCCAGTTTGTTTTTTTTTAAAGCACAACTATGTTTTATTGAATTAAGATACAATACTTTATTTTCTGTTTTTTTTTTTTTTTTTTTTTTTAACATTATAAGATCATTTCAGTATTGTTAACTTGTATTTGAATAAAAATAAACACAATGTACCTTATAATATTGAGATTGAAAAATACTACTAATAATCATAAATTATTTCTTAATGTTTATTTAATTTTTTTTAGTCAAAGCTGCGGAGCAAATGGCATTTTTTCACGACGTCTGGACTTCAGTGCTTTCAATAGTTTGCCAAGAACTAAGTTAAACTCCTATCATATCAAGGTAAGAAATATAATATTTATTTATTAATAGATATGAAACAATCGGGAATAAAATCATATACTGACTTGAAATATAAAATGGTGTTGGATTATTATTGTGAAGGACAAAAGAGTAAACATTAGACAAAGTGAAAGTTAAATATGTTTTCATACAAAAAAAATTTGGATGCAAAATTGAAATAAAGTTTTACGAATTAAATGCATATGATGAAGAAGTTTCTGTTTTTTATCGATGATATTTCGCGAATTCTATTAAAAAAAATGAGGTTACGTAAGCTATTTTTAGATTTACATATGCTTTTCAAAAAAACTGTAGTTCCATTTTCTGTTTTAAAAATACTATCTTTATGATCTCTTTTAAAAACCAATTTTTAAGGTTTTGACAATACTTTTAAATTGATATGATTTATTTTAAAGTGCTAAATAAAATGGTAGAAAATTGTTTCGATATCTTTTGAGTTTTGTCCTTAAACTTTAAATTCGTTGATTATAGTTTTAGTTGATTCGTACAGTTGTTTCGTAAAAGGTCGATATTTGTGTGCAGGTTTTACATTATAATTACACATCAAATTGTACGAAAATAACTGTCAGTAGCGCATCTACTAGCGGACGTATTTTTAGTGACCTGACCGAAACGAGTTATATCAAAATAAAGTGAGCCATTGACCGTTTTGAAAAAGTTCGACGACCTCGCATAAGTTTCTCTTATTTCATCATTAATCATTAATGCTTTTTGCACGTGCAAAAAAGTCTGTTTGTTAATTAACTGTTACGCAAGTGATGGTGTGCGTACATATGACGACAGTGCAATTATATGATAGAAATTACATGATTCATTCTCCAACATTGTATTACGCTTTTCCATATGTACATTTGCAAATGAATTTAACTTACAAAAAAAAGTTCCCTTTTCTTTTCAAATACACTGAAACAAAAAACGGCAATTCATTTTACTGTTTTCAACGATAAAACACGAGGAAGTATAATAAAGCGTTTGGTCGTATTTGTGTAATAATAGTAATTTTCATTTGCATTTCGTAAAATCAAATTTACTATTTAACAAATGACAATTAACAATAAACTCAGATATACAAATTGATATGTGTGTCTGAGTCACTTACACATGTCATGCAGTTTATTAATTAATCAAGCAAATTTCTCGGACAATAAAATAACCTCTTCTTACTCGCACATCAATTATTATATCAATTAAACTTTCATTGATTGGAATTATGAAACTCTTTTTAATTAGCATATCCATTTTTGTGTTTATTCACGACTTGCGAAGGAAATAATTGATAATTGCGTATCGACGTAGAGGCAAGAGTATTGATTAATAACGTTTGGAATTTTAATTTTAATTTCTCTCTGCCTTTTTTTAAATTGTTTTTAACGTATTTTACAACGAACAATAGCTCCGAGGCACTATCGGCATAGTTTAAATGGCATCTTCTTGTTATATCGTATTACTTGATCGTAAAAAGCCAAGCGTGTCGACGTGTTTACAACGTCCTGCTGATTATTAATCCGAAGATTCGGCTCGGGATTCTTTTCTTTAAGTAAAAACAGCGTGTTGATTCAAGGTTCGCGAAATGAAATACTTTTTCGCGTTATGGAAAAAGATTTACGATTAAAAGTCATTGCGTAAATTACGTTTTATACTAAACTTTCGGCGTTTACTTTATCGTTTTCGTTTTCATATTCCAATTCCCTGTTTTTCGACTGTGACATATGATGAAATTCAAATACCTTTTCAAATAATTCTCTTTATACATTTGTGTTATAAATAAAGATATTCATTTAATGTAATTTATATTAAATAATGACGTATCGCGTGAAATTTTGTTTCGAGTACTTCTTATTCATTAATTATTTATCGATGTTCCTATAATGCGTTTGGTAATTGATGGATGAGCTTTTCTAACGTGTCACAAAATAAAATTAACGAGCGAATTCGCGACATTTCGAGAGGGATTTTTTTTCGTCGTCGCTGTCAACTCTCCTCGTCGCAAAATCAAACAGAAAATCAATATGACGTATTCGATTCAATGATAATATCGTTTTTCAGTCACTCTAATAGATACTTAGCTATTTTTAGACACCCATATTTCTATACATATTTATGCGATAATGTTATAGAATGAGAAACTTTATAAAACATATCAATGTACTGCATTGTGAAAATACATAAATTTCAATAAACGCTTCGTTCAATTCAGTTGAATAAAATTATAAATCGCACTAAAAAAATTGCATTTTAATAAATAATGTATGAAATGGGCTTATACGATATTGCTTTGCCGCGATATATAAAATTGAGATATATTTCAACATTGATCATTATTTACGATTATTCGTCTATTTATGATATTTGAAAATACAACTGCATGACATTTTAAAATCTGATATTTTCAATTTGCAATAATTTAATTGCTGATATTTCAATGACGTTTGTGATATTTACGGAAATTAATTTCATTTTTTTTATCCAAACCATTTTTTTTACTCGGCAATATTATTTGCCGGTGAAAATTAGTAATTCCGGATTGTGTCTGTTTGATTATAATTTGAATATTATTCATAGTTATAAAACATTGGCGCATTTCAGCTAGTCATGTGCTATATAAAATGTTTTATAGTGCCACCCTCGTCGTAATACCTCCAATATCTACCCCTAACAGGCAACATAGCAATGTAGCCATCCAACGAGGGAGGTTTCTCGTTAATATAAATTCCTTTGTTCTTGCTTCACACACATACACTTGTCCACACACACACACATACGCATCTTGTCTTGTATAAATACTATTGAAATGTTGAAAATACGCATAAAAACATAATCATCGTTTCGCAAAAATATGCACCTCAATAAAAGTGAAAATTTGCAATTTTATATATTCAAGATAGATATATTTTTATTCTTCGTTAAAGAGATATTTTATGTTATTAATTTTCATATTATCAGAATGTAAATGTATTTATCTTCGCTAGAAAGCACGGAGGGTTATTTTCGAGTTTAAGTAGATTTACTTGGGTATATATTTTGGAAAGCTGATATTAAAATTGTCAGCGATTAAACAGCGAAAAATGCAACCGTTGCGATAACTTCTAATATTGGGTTATTTACATGTGATTTAATGTAGCTTCGAACGTAATATCCTAACAATTAATGAGAGTGGTCGTATGGCGTGTCAAATCACTGTTAAAATATGAAGCAGAACGTGTAAAAAAGGCGTAGTGCACGATTTGTTATCTCGTTGTGATGATATCTGTAAAAAGGTGCTATTACATTCATAATAATTAGAAAATGGATATATTCACTGATTTAATTTTACTTTTAATTTAAGAGTCTTATTAAAACCTTATTAAAACCTTAATTAATAAAGTATTAATTTCCTCTTTACAAACATTGTTTTAATAAGAAAACACTTAGTAACATCTATTTAAAACCGTACAATAAGAAATATTTTCAAAATCAAATCTTTCGTGCTTCCCCATATGTTATAATATCCAAGAAAAATAAATCTGCAAAACGGAAACATTCTTCATCGCCACTTTAATGCACACCCAAGACACGTCTCTATTCAAATAAATGTACCATTTTTTCCGGTAATCTAGTTCTCCCTTTATCATCACCATACGATATGTATAGAAATGCGACGGATTCCAAGCGTGACATCATATTTGACTACATATTTTGCATTATGAGATCGAAATGAACCCTCCTTCCATGCGAGGATTGACAAAAATATCGGATGCTATCGAAGAACCTACGACGTAGGTATACGTGCAATGACAAGGCGACCTTGAATTTCATCTCCGAACTAGGATAAGGGCGATTCACTCCCCAGGGGGAACCTGTGAAACCTACCTCAATGAAATCGATACAAAATGGCCCTGTCTTTCTTTCGGAGCTATTTTTTCATGTTCCTTTCGTCATTTCCTATATGTTCAACTGTTGTCCTTGATTGTCCTTAAATAAATCTTGATCACTTGAATTCAAAGGGGTTCAAATCTTTTGCTGTTAGACCTTTTCTTGTTTTCTCTCTTTTTCTCTCTTTTCAGTCTTAAATGTGGATTTTCCGGAGCAAATCGTATTAGAATAATAGGATTTAGCTGCGGCCTGAGCAACTTGATTTCTAAACTCAAACAATGTTTGTTTTCGTAACCAATTCAATCGATTTCACTAATGGCGCAAACTTGTTTATCTTTGCCCTTCCATTGATTGCAAATATTTGTCTCTCTGTCTTTGCAACAAAGTCCGTTTCTTCAAATGAACATTCAAATTGAAATTCATAAAAAAAAGGAACGATAAAGAAAAGACGAGAAGGACAAAACATATTGCGGTATTGCGTGTTAAACTAATGAAACGAAATTCTTTATGTGTCGCCAAAATAAATCGAACTTCATCATGCAATAGTGTGAATCACACTTTAAAATGCATTGCCAAGCGGAGATGAAAAATGACGAACATAAAACATGTCGTTCGCAAATGCACTAGGTATTCCTCGGGGGGAGAAAAAACCTAAGGGCGTAGAAAAAAAATGTACCGTTGGTTCGATTGTCTGTTCGACGGAATCGACGTTTTGATGAAACCCATGAATTGATATCAAAATTTGAAAATATTTGTAAAGTCAAACTAATAAAATTAGTTAAATTCAACAATGTGTTTTATTCAGTAATCCGAAATTTATGTTTTTAAAGAGCGTTTTGCAAAAAAAGCTTTGCTTGGTCCCTAAAAAGTGTTTAAATTTATGGTCACACATTTTTAAGTATCGAAAAAATAGAGTAAAATATAACTGCGAATATCGGCGTTGCTCGTCGATAATAAAACGAATCTTTATCTACGGGTTTTTCGGCCTCGAAGATGGATTGTAGGAAGCGAAAGAAAGTGGATTCGGGTATGGCGATAGATTTATTGGAATAATGTAATGGTTTTTGGGGACGAGCGAACCGTAATTTGCGTGCAGAAGAGGTCAATATCTCTGATCAACGCTATCTGACTGTATAACAAAACTCCAAAAGAATCACCGCGATAAATTTACAGAAATGTCGCTGCAAGTTAAGCAAATCACTTTTTTCACGGCCCTATTGTATGTCCTGATACATTACGTGCTCTAACAATTTTGTTGAAATTTTAACTTAAACAGTAAAAATAACAATAAAATGAGCAATAACAATTTGTAAAATGTATGTCTCGTTTTCTTTCTCTATATATAAATATTTAATGACATTTTCTGCTTTCATGATAATATATATGTATGCATAAATATGTTCTTGGTTGCGGTCCAAACAATGCAAATTGTTTCTATTTCCAAAATATCATTATGCTAAAGTTTCATTGTATTTCATCGTCGTAATGTACTAAAATGAATAGAGAAACAGTTACATTTTTAAGCTTATATATAATTTAATATTTTGTCTACATTATAAAGAGTCTACGTTTATTTGTGTACGACGAATGTTAACCCGTTAACAAGGGTCTGCGGAGTCAATTGATTGTGACAACTGTCAGTTTAAAGTTACTTTAATTTAACCGTGTTATTACTTAGGGCGATCAATTTGTACGGGTCCCTCGAAAACTTTGACCATGCCAGGCTTTATAATCGAGCGTTTTATTTACGACACTGTACCAGCGACAACCCATCCACAAACGTAATACCTTATAATTAGAAATGATTACCTGCAAAAGGCATCGTCGTTCAAGTCAAAGGTAAATTTCTAACTTCAAATACATCAAATGAACAGAAGAGATATTATAAAACGATGGTTCTTTTCAAAAATATAGAAATTATGATTTATTTACTAATTTACTAAAAGAAGTTAGAACTAAAGTAGAACTTTTTAGGAGTTCTTTTTTGTTCCCTAATTTGAAATATATTTTCAAATATATTTTAGCGGCAAAAAATTATATATTTTGACATATGTTTTGTTCCGTACGGATTTTCCTTTTTAGTTTGCGAAGAGTCCTGTGTTTCCATCTGTTTTTATAATATATAAAAGCATAAGAGGAAAAAAGATAAAAACGCCGGACTTCTCAGACCTAAGAAAAAGACAGAGAGCAGGACTCCCGTACTGTCTTTTGTATAAGTAAATTTTTCAGTTGATGTTTAATTCTGTTGAAAGTTTAGGTGTGACTATTTTAGGCACCCCTTGCGAAATGACTTTGTACCTTTGTCTCAAGCATCTCAATGGACAAGATAACGTCGTCAACGCACCCTCTTGACATCAGCATGACCCTCGAACCTTGGACCCAGAATATCAATGTCAGTTCAGGAAAATGACTTTATACATGTACACATTTTGTACTCGAATATACAACAACATACTTAAAAGTTAAAGATTGATTTATGTCGGGTTAAATAAAAGCGACGTGATTTTCGCCAGCCAAGAAGCTTTAATTTATAATGTTGCAAAGCAACGGCGGACAATGACTTTCGTCGTTATTTTTAGCGAAGGTCGATCGTACGATGGCTTGCGCGAATAGACGCTTCAGTAATTCGATATTGATTTCACACGATATAAACTTGACAAGTAGAAGAGAGTAAAAAACAGTAAAAAAAGTTAAACATTGTCAGTCTTTCTTTTTCATAAATATTCCGGAAGAAACTTAATTCTCGTCTAGCTCATGAATTAGTGGTGAAGTTCAAAAAACTTTCGTTTTCCATTTTCTCGTCAAAATATCAAACCCATTTTGCTGCGCTGTCTGTTTTATCTCGAGCTCGACACTAAGCTTTATTGAAGTTTCCAACCGCGTCTCGCGAATTTCCGTGTCTGTCGAAATTACTCGTCATTGGCCATCGCACAATCATTCGTGACATGAATCACGAATGAAAATGAATCCTGACATAAAATCATTACTATTTTGCACAAACATTAACATCCATATTAACTATTCTTCATCTACTGTATCTTGAACTTGTGAACAAGGTCATCTTTAAGTCGAAAGCGAACAAGAGAAACTTGAACAAAATCTGTAACTTGCAATAATAAGATCTAATCCACTTTGATCCTCTAATTTGAAAAGTCCGCAGAACAATTATCGGCACAAATAATGTTGGATAATGATTGGAAATGAGGGAAAATGTGATTTGAATCTGTCGGCTTTAAAATCATCGGATTCAATGGCGCAGCTGACGATTGTGTGCAAGTTGCGCAAGCGCGCAGACAGTTCTATCGACCGACAAGCTGCAGCACAGACACGGACTACCCCTTCTTCAACAACTCTTGCTTGATAAAACCCATACCAGGACACACAGGAATCGCGCGCTCCAACACCAGAGTCGGCAAGTCTAGGAGGGTGAAGCCCGCGGAGCTGCACCGGCTCGGCCTTGACTGCGTCAGCTCGCTTTCACTGATGATTCGTACACACCGCGGCCCGAGCTTTCATTTTATTATTCCGTTTGCGCTAAAAGACCACCTTGCATATAACTATAATTATGAGTCAGTCATCTGCACTTGTCATGAAATCCCTTTTTCTCCATTCAAAACGTTCTTTTCAATATTTCATTAATTTGTTTAATTTGTATAATCCATACGTCGTAGAAATTAATTGATGAGCTTATCTTTGTAATGCTGAAGATTGAGTTGTTATTCTTCGGGAGATAGAGAAGTTCAAATTGTCTTTAATAGTCGTGCAAATAATTGGATGACAATGGTTTGCAATTGAAGTAAAGGGCGTGTTCAATGAAATACCGGAAGGCATTGTATCCCGGTCTGCGCTCTTGTTCTTGACTCTTCTCTGTTAAAGGACAATTTTCCGTCCAAGAAATCCGTATGACTGTGATTGCAAAAAGAAAGATGCAAACAAGGATAAAAGAGGAGAAAAAGGAAATGAAACATCTTGGCTGAAAAGTCGATAACAGTGTTCTGTTGCATGTTTTTTTGTATTGTATATATCAAAATGTTGTAGATTTTGCAGTGTACAAACGAGATGGACATTTTGCAGTGTAATTATTCAGGACTTTGAATGTTAAATTGTGGATTTGTATTTTTGGAGTGTAATTATTATTGGATGTTATAGAGATCGGTGTAATTAGATTCTTAACTATAAGGTGAAACTAATCTTTGAAAGCTCATCAGTAGCTTTAACCGCACGGGATTGTAAAGCAGAAATGTCGGTTTAAGGTATTTCGGGGTCGGCCATGATTTGCCCTCGGCGAGAGAGTTCTCGATCAAAATGATCACTAACCAAGCAGCAAGCCCGGGACCTAGATTCAAACTCTTTAATTGCCACTTAGAATCGCCGGATAATAACCATCGGCTGGGGGGAAAAATGGGATCTATCTTCACGAGCTCCAACATCTTCCAATAGAATTAACCATTCTATAATATATAAGTATCCAACAATAACCACCATAATGATTCGCCGTGGAAATCAAAGCTGTAGTTGGATAATCATTATTCAATTTTATTACTTACTGAAATACCTAGTGATTTCATCATCTTAGTCTGACATTTAACAAAATGCGGACATTTAATTATTGGCTACTCGGTACTTTTTTTTCTGCAATTACGTGCAGGAACTTGAAGAGACATATACGAACGGAAATGTATGATTATTTCTATTTCTAATATGAAAGTGCAAGATTTCCTTGTCCAAATGCAAAATTAAGATAAAAGGCTTCATTATGGTTATTAATGACAAATTTGAAGATAAATGTTAACATAAACTTCATATGTTAAGGCTAATTTTCATGAAAATGAAAGTAAACTGTCATTTTGTGCTAACTCATTGTAAAGAAATTGAAGAAATTATAATTATTATAATTCTTGAAAGAAATAATGTGAAGTTAGTCTTTTTAATATTAAGATAAGGGTTGATTTTCATGAAAATGAAAGTAAAGAGTTATTTTGTGTTGAATCATTTTAATGAAATTGATGAAATTATATAATTATATAATATAGTTATTATGTAACTCTGGCAAACAAGAATGTAAGGTTAGTTTATTTTAAATAAAGTTTAAGGATGATTTTAATGAAAATTGACATCGTCAAACAAGTTTTAAGAAGTGTTTTAATGAGATTGTACAAAATTCAACAAAATACATTGATAATTAATTATTACTGCAAAGTTTTATCCTTGTGGGTAATGCGACAAAAAGTTGAGAAGGAAAACCAAGAATGTACGATTAAATTCACTGCCGTTCGAGGGTTGAAGAAAATGCAAAAGATTTGCGTGTCAGCAGCGTGTCTGAATGCACGGATTTATTCAGTAACAGTATTGTTAATGAAATAATGTAAGGTCGAGGTTCACTTAGCGGCGATTACGGAAACGAGTACGAAAGCTTCTATCAAGTTTCGTCGTCCCTCTTCGGCTGGGAGTTCCTTTTTTTTAAATCCCGTGTCTTAACAAAAGTATTCGAAGAGAGATTTCCTTGGCAAACAACGGTAGCGCCCTCTTATTAAGCGACAGATTGCACAATCCTCTTGGGGGCGCCAAGTGTATTTCTCGTTCGCGGCGAAGAGGAAATTCAACTCACGCGAAAAAAAGGGACGCATCGCGTTTCTTTTTTTTTCCTTCTTTTTTTTTCTTTATTCTTTCGTCAACGAGAAAAGATCGATCCAGTTGGCGCAAGTACGTCGTCTTGCCTAGGCATAATGTAATGAAGATTTACGGCAAGCTCAACCCCGGGATCAACCCAATTGCTTATTGCCGACGCCTGAAATCCTCTTCGGTACTGCGCCAGTATTTTTACGATATTATATTTTTGCGCGTCAAAGCCGACCTTCTCACCTGCGTGCCAATATTGAAGTATTTTTCCTTTATATTTTCATCTAAAACGTGTGGGGGGAGTTAAATTGAGAATATGAATGTCGTAAAAAACCAGGCTATTGAGTTAAGTAATTTTCGGAAATTGTTATTTAAAGGTACATATTTCTTAGGTTAAGATAAAGGACGTAGAAGAAGAAAAAGAAAAAGGAAAAGTTCGTTTTATCTCTTGAGAGAACACGCGATCACTATTTTGTATGCAAAGGGGATGTATCAACAGCGTGTCTTACGACGTTAAGTAATTGTCCATGGTAATCCAGGATATAGGTTATCGACGACGAAAGTACCAATTTTGTGTGCAGAAGCTCGTTATCGTTCTTAATCCACTCATCTGTTTTAAATCGTATTACAAAATTCGCAAAAATTTTGTCAACTTAGTTTCATGAACATGAGCCTTAAAGCTTCATTTAACGCAAGATTTAAAGTCTTCTCTTCGTAGTGCTGAAAGAACATATGTAAACGTGATTTTAACTTATAATTTTATTCATCACTTAACACTTTTAAGGCTCATTTTCACGAAAATAAATGAACTACCCTTATAAATGTTAATATTTAAGGCTGATTTTCATTAGAATTTATTGACTTTCTTTCTTTCCAATTTGATATTACAAAATTAATTTATTAAACACATTGTAAAATGTAATCATAAAACATTCAAGTTTATTAATAATAATTTCCCTGCGCAAACTTTATACAACGTTTCGAAATAGACTAATTTGGTATTCGAATATTACACTTTTGTCGAACTTGGATGTAACTTGCAAGTTCCTCTCTTTTTTTCCCTCAATAATTGCTTGATTTTAACTTCTGTAAAACCACAATTTTCGTAATTTCCGTTTCCCATTTCAGGCTTGTACCCTTCTCTCTTCCCCTCTCCTGGTTCTCATTCGCTTTTCGCCTACGTCTGCGGGTTACGGGTACTCGTGAAAAGTTTTTTAATTTCTTGCAACATAAGAGTTGAAATATCGCACAATGTTTGAACGAAGCGAATGTGCGTATACGTAACCAACCAATAATGTTAAGCTAAGAGTTGCGGCGAACATTTAATGCCGAAAATCTTTATTCACAGTTGGAAACACACGTTCGCATCGTAACTTAGGTCAAATTAAATGCTCGTACGTAAAGAGAAACGACCTATTAAAAAACTTGGGTGCAAATTTATTTTACTTGCTAAGCCGTCAGACTTATGACGCAGTCGCACAAACGACACATTATGCCAAAAGCCGTCCTTTACGATCCGTTAACCGCTTGATCTATGAGAAAGTTAGGCAACTCATATACAAAGTTGTATTTTTTGATCATCCATCTTACCACAGGCTAATGATTCTTTATGAACTAAATATTTATTCATTTATTGTGTTTGATCATTATTTTGTACCAAAAAAGTAGAAGAACGGGATGAGGGGTTTTGTAAAATTATCCAATGCAAAGCTTTTGTTGACGCGATTTATTCCATTTTTATGCTCGGCGCCGCTGCGAATCGGCGAGCGCGATTTTGACTTGCTGATGAGTGCAATGCTTAGAATAAAGAATCACAGAATTTAATGACGAAAGTTTCCACGGCTGAGCCAATATTACGACAAGTAAATAAATAAGAGACATTTATTCAAAGGTGAGGAGAAGCTTGAAAGGCAACGGACAATTTTCGCGCAAAGACTTGCTGAAAGGGAGGCTATTTGCTTGTTAAACTTTGTCTATAAGATAAAAACGCAAGTTTTGAAGTGGCTACACGAGAAAAATTTGATATACATTTTTAGCAATCAATATATTAAATTTGTTTTTTACATTATTTTACTATATCTTATAATTAGATTAGACATCAGATTTTGCATTATTTATCGTAAATATTGATATTACATTTTTCTCTGTGTATATATTCTATAAATAATCACGAAATTTTGTCCAAAATTTACACATAAAATTGCGAATATTATACATACGATGTTTCATTTTATCACAATGTGTTATTTGTATGCTGATTTATTGATAAAGATAAGCCGTATCATTTAGTTTACTATCGTTTATTCATACATTGTGCGTCTGAATTTATTTGCCAACATAATCTATGCGACAAATATTTTTTCTCTTTTTTAATCACATGCTCGATTTCATTAACAACTTTGTTTTTAAAACCTAAATTTGTAACATGAATCATTGTAATGATTTTATGTAAGATAATTATGTAATTATGTAAGATTTTTATAAAAAGAAAAAAAGTAGAATCTTAAACTCACAGTCCGAACATATTTTAATAATAGTTTCGATTAAAGAAAAAAAAGGTCGTTGTCATCGTTGCATTTTGTTGTGTCTATAATCAACATATTTAACTCTAATTATATACAAAACAACATCTTGGCATTTCGCAGTAAATCACACTTGACAAAATAATAAGATCGTTTTCTTTACAATATAACTATGTACGCCATTTAAACGTCCAATTATATATTAAGACTATTCGGAAGTTGAAGTTCTCAAGGAATCTAAGCTGTCAGAAAGACGCCAGGGTATAAGACATCGCAGGTTTTGAATTAAATAGACAACGGAGAATATTAAGAGTTCGTCCCTGAGTGAGTATTCGCGAGGTCGCAAACAACTTGACGCGTAATAGTGTATATTTTATTTGAGTTGCGCAAGTTTTGCCGGTATAAACAGCAGCACCACACATTCACTCAATCCACACGTACGTACGACATTCTCGCAGTTGCAATCATTAACTGCGCATACGCGCGCTTTTTTGCAGTGTCGTAGGTCATGCTATGTTATACGTCATCGTAATGTCAATGCACATTTACGTGGACGAAAATAATGTTTGCGCATCAACGAACACACAATCATATGACAATTTTTAACTTCACTCATCCCCACCACTTTCTTCACTTCCCTTTCCCCCCACCACCTTCCACTCGCATCGCTTTTCAAGTTCCGCCCGATCATGTGAAGGAAGTCACGTGACATCGTGGAAAACTACTTCGTAGTTTTGTAACTGCGTTGTTCGCTTATATAATTGTCACTTGTTGTTTACTGCAAAGTGCTACGAATGAGTAATCGCTTATTTTTACGACGTTCTTTTTTTTCAATTTTAAGACAAGTTTGATTATTTCTTCCTTTTTTTATTTATTCAATCTTTTTATATTTTTATCGGAGTTTTTTGCTATTGTGTTTTTATACACAATGGAACAATTAAAACAAATCGTTTGAAAATGTTAATTATCTTTATTTTCATACTGGTAATAGTATAATCATTACTGGTTGCAATATAAAAATCTATTAGCTGTGTTGCAACAGAATTTTTTGTGTAATTTGAACACAAATTTGAGTACAAATTGAAGTTTAAGACTTATATTTATGCAAAATAATCGTATTGTATTTTTATTTTCAGACTGATTTTCATTCATTTATAATAATTTATAAGAATACAAAAATTTCTTTCTTATCTTACGCATTAAAATCAAAATCACGAGAACTTTAAAAACAAAAACTTGTTTCAAAGTAATTCCCTAACATTATTTCGTGAATATTACAAAATCATTAAGGCACATTTTCATGACAAATATTTTTCTCTCCGATCCGATATTACATTCAGATATGATTTCCAGTTTACGTGATTACATATTTGAATAATACACGCATTTCTACATTAATAGTTGATATAAAATGCAAAACAATTTGCTTTTTGCTAAATTGGTTTGCCACGTCTTTTTTATGTCATGTATATTTGCGTGATGTAATTTCTGTTTTAATATTGTTATTACGCTTACGTAAAATCATATTTATAAGAAAATATATACCTTGTTTCGCACAAAGTTGTTGTGAATGAAAATATACCGCTTATAATAATTATCATCAAATCAAATCAATGTTTTTTCATATTATATAGGTAAATACATTCTTTCAAAATCAAATGTACAAGTATGTGTGGGCAATATATGTAATTTGCAACAAAAACAGATCTATAATAATCGACTTTTGCTTTTATGTATATATGTATATGTATATGTATATATGTATATGTATATGTATATGTATATGTATATGTATATGTATATGTATATGTATATGTATATGTATATGTATATGTATATGTATATGTATATGTATATGTATAT
>JABFPJ010002103.1:0-21243 GCA_022817425.1 Gryon sp. ZL-2020
TTCTTCGAAAATAGATATCTGGATATTTTCCAAATAGAATAATGAAAAATAATTTACGGCGCTCGCAACTGAAAAATGTATATACAAATTAAGCCGCGATCGACTTCAACCAATCACACAACGCTAATAAATTTTGATATCTATGTTGAATAACATTAAATTGTTTTTTATACTTCTTCAACTCTCAATATATTTTTATTTGTATTTAATTTTATATATGATACCAAAAAATAATAATTAAAAGGCAACATATGACCTGACATTCGAGTTCACCAATCAGAATGTAACTTTACTTTCAGTACAATAACATCAAAAAATTAATAAGCCAAGTGTAAGCCAAGCATAGGTTAAGTATAAGCTAGGCGTAAGATAGGGATAAGCCAAGCATCTGAATCCCACTCCTGGGAGAAACTTTTAAGCTATCTAATAACAATACTTGTTCGTTAGTTATTTTTAAATTATAATGATTTTTACGTTTTTCTCCACTTCAAAAACTAGAAACCATTATAAATTATAAATAAATGAAGATTCTGTGAGACAATCTCGCTCTGGCACTTAAAATTAATTTGTATTATTCATTAAATTATAATTTAAAAAATCTGTAATGTCTGTAATCAAGACTAGGACTTCGCCTTAAAAATTGGAAATTTCGCATTTTCGTGGAATAAAATGAAAGTGTTTAATGAAAGTGAACTTCATATATCATGTTACGATAAGTCTATTTAAGGCAGGACATCTAAAAATACGTTATAGGCAAACATTAAGATGAGATTTCATTGAATTGTTCATTATATTATTGTTTTTTCTTTTGCAAATTTGGAGCAAAAGAAAAATTTATCTTTTATTTAAAAAATTCGGAAAAAATATATTTATGTTGGTAATATAAATTTCTCTATAATGCTTACGTAGGGAATTTACATTTATCGTGTCACACCTTTCCCTTTCCCAAATTGCCCATGATACATTTCATAACAAACCGCTTCAACTTTCTTGAGGTTATGTTTTTTGTTTGTTTTGCTCAAATGTGACAAACTACTGACATTGTTTGACATTTGTAATACCACCAAAAACACTTTCGATGTTTTTGTAAATTTTTTAGTTATTATAATATTAAATGAACTGTGTGAAAAATGAGTGTTAAACTAGAAATTCAGTGGTCTCCTGTCCATTACAATAAGTTTATTACTTGGGGCACTGAGATTTGTTTATACGAAGTTTTTCCACTCAAAAACAATCTAAGATCTTCATGTAAGTACCTTTTTAATTCTATTTGTAATATTAAAGTATGTAAGTATATAGTATTGTTTCTCTCATGTATTTATATTTAGCAAAATATTTTAATTTTTAATGTTTATATTTATTATATTAAATATTATTTTTTTAGACATCAAGTTATCAGAAGGAACAGTAGCACAATTATTAGCAACGAACACAAATTATCATTATATTAAATACATCGACATTTATCCAAAAGCAGAGTCGGATATCTTATTAGCTATTGGCCAAGCTAATGGCAAAGTTGTTCTTAGTACATTTGGTCCAAGTATATATGATTCTTTAGGATTAACGGGAAAGGAATTTGGTATGAAACAAAACATTAATAACATACCATATTAAATATTAGTTATTATATTAATAAAAATAATGTTATATTATTTAGTACCAAAACATGCACGACAATGTAATACACTTGCCTGGAATCCGAATGATCCAAATTTTTTGGTTGTCGGATTGGACAAATATCGTTCAGATCATTCAATCATTCTGTGGGATATTATAAAGAGCACTGATCGAATTCATCATCAGACTGATGTGAGACCAGTTGCCGAAACTTGTGTTTCTGAAACGATACATTCATTAGCGTGGTTTAATCGAGAATCAAAATGTTTGGTTGCCGGTGTTAATAATAAGCAACTTAAAATTATTGATTTTCGTGGTAAAATTATATATTTTTCTTTATAATTAATTTTTATTATTACAATAATATTATAATAATAATACAATATTTTTTACTACAGATTTAACAAAAGTCGCAAATACAACACAAACCAAAGCTGTATATAGTTTATCTGTGAATCCACATAATGATTTTTATTTAGTATCACACATTGATAATCAGATAACAATTTGGGATACACGATACTTTGAGAAACCAGTACTAACGTTACCACAATCTCGTCAAGTGACCAAAGTTTTATGGTGCCCAACTCGGCACAATCTTTTAGGTTCTTTGCAAAAAGATTCAGGTAGTTTAATAAAGCAACACATACTTTGGTCAATAATTAATTACACTTATTCGACAAAATTGAGAAATTAAAATAGATAATGATGATAAAATATATAATGTAATTTTAGGAGCATTACATTTACATGATATTCAACATTGTGGCTCGGGAAGTGCCGAAGATACAGAGTCGGGAGCTTTAGAAAGAACGGTAGCGCCACCCTGGTCGAATCCCTCAAGTTTTTCTTGGCATCCAACACATGTTAATAGATTGTTGGCAATGTCACAAAGCGGTAATAGTTATTTAAATGACTATATATTTGTAATATAATAAATCGGGAATGTCTAAAATATAAAATTGATACATTTATAAATTTTCCGCAGAAATTACGGACTATACTGTCTATGAAAGAATTACTTTGAATTGGTCTGCGCGTTCACATATTTCTTGGAATCACGCATCAAAATGCTTCAAGTTTATATGTAGTACTGATCCTTTCTATAAAACCTTAGGAGATATATCCATTTTAACAAAATCTCGTGCTCAGGCTGAATATGGTTTGATTGTAAGTATTTTACTTGAAAATTATATGAAAGAAAGATAAAAATAGTAACTTGTTTAATTGGGAAAATTAGTTACAACAAATGTATTTATTTATCAATTTCAAGTTATTAATTATTTGTCTGTTTCTATAAGTAATTTAAATTATTTTAGACTGATTTATCCCAAAATGGCGATCTAGCTGAAAATGACACGTTACGAAATTTATGGCAGTGGTTAGGATTGAGTCGTCAATTAGTAGAAGATGGAACTCTTTCTTATACAGATAACAAACATCCTGGCGTCAGGTTAAACATTAATTTTTAATTTTTATTAAAATAATTATATAATTCAAGAAAAGTTATAAAACAAATATTTTTTTTAGAACTGTCTTAAAGTTAGACAATCAAACAAATTCCAATAGTTTAGTCAAATCTGAATTAATACTTAGGCCATGGTCTGATATCGGATCAAATCATACTGCAAAAATGTACCGGTAAAGTAATTGATTTTTATTTATATTTTACATTGAATCATTAAAATTATTAAAAAATCAAAAGAGACTTTGATCTAACAACAAAATAATTATTCAGGTCAGCAGATCGGGAAAAAGCATTACAGTTATGTGGATGGCGTTTTGATCGTGACATGAGTACTCCTTATGGAAATTCATTCCTAGAAAGATTAGAAAGAGAAGGCGAATATTCACGAGCAACAGCGATATCTGTGTTTAATCTTTGTCTTAAACAAGCTATCGATATTCTCAATCGTGGTGCTAGTAAAATGACTCAGTCAAATCTCAATATCTTTGCAATGGCACTTTCAGGTTTTTCGGAGGACAAAAGTAGTATGTGGCGTCAAATGTGTATTCAGTCACGCTCTCAGTTACTAGATCCCTACTTAAGGGCAACTTTTGCATTCCTCACAGCGGAAAATGATTCATATGAAAACGTACTTGTGAGTACCTTCAATGAATTTCTAATTATATATTAAATTTAATACACAATTAAATAAAAGTGAACTTTCAATATAGAATGAAAGTGGCATCTCAGTGGAAGATAGAGTTGCTTTTGCATTAATGTTTTTATCTGACGCAAAACTCAATGAGTATTTGAAGCGATTAACTCAAACATTGATAGAGGAAGGTGATCTCGCCGGGTTTTTGCTTACAGGTACACGAAATATTAAAATACGTATGACTAAATTATGCATTATGTCATATTACTTTTGTTACATTTGTTATATTATCTTAATTATTCATTAATAAATTTCATTGAAATCTCAGGAGCAAGTTTAGAAGGTATACAACTTTTGAATAGATACTTAGATATTACAGGAGATGTTCAAAGTTGCTCACTAATAGCCATACGAGCATTGCCCGCAAAACTCTTGCAGGAAAATCAAGTTCAAGTTTGGATAAATAGGTAAATAAAAATAAAAAAGTATACTCTTTTTTCAAAAATATTTATTAAAAGCGTGATTATTTTATAAATATGAATTAAGTAACTTGTGTTATGTAGTTATAGAAATTTATTGGATGCATGGAAAATGTGGAAACAAAGAGCTCACTTTGACATTGCAATGCGTTCAATGAATAATAATGAAAAGTCCCCGCAGCAGATTTACATTTCATGCAATTTTTGTGGCAAAAGTATTTCGGCTTATATGCAGGGTTTAAGCAGAGCGAGAGGTCCATTTGGTCGACTTGGTAGTACATCAAACAAACTTAAGGTACATATAAATACATACAAATGAAATCAGAGAAATACAGAAGAATTGAATAATTATTCAGATGAATTGTAGATGTCTGCTTGTCCAAGTTGTCGAAAACCTCTGCCACGTTGCGCTATTTGCTTAATGCATATGGGGACAGGAAGTGGATTACAACTGATTTCTGTAAATTCAAGTAAGAATGACGAAGAAGCGAAATTGACTCCGTTTAATAGTTGGTTTACATGGTGTCAGACATGTAAACATGGGGGACATGCTGAACATATAACACAATGGTTTCAGTAAGTTTGAACGTTGCTCATTAGTTCAAATCGAAAATAAAGTAACGCTTAACATTGAATGAAATTCAATTAACTTTTGTTATTTTCAGACAACATACAGAATGTCCCATTACATCATGTTCGTGTCGTTGTTTTTCATTGGATGCTTTGTGTAAAGAAGCAAATGCATAGTGTTGTATTATAACTTAGTTAATGTATTCAAATTTTTAAATGTTAATATATTTTATTAAATAATCTCATAAAAGCTTTAGACTATTTTATTGAGTAGTATTATAAATAATTTGATTATAAAAACAAATATTAATGACGCAGTCCATATATATATATATCTATATATTAAACAAATAACACATATTTTCTGTACATCTTTATTGCATCTTTTTGGACATTTAAATGAGTCTTACAATTTACAAGTTTTATCTTTACATAACATATACATTACATACAATTTATATGTATGTACAGAAACTTTCGTTAAAAAATTATAAGCATTCTTATCAAACTGATTATGTACAATTACATTTGTCATATATATTGTTTTATAACTCACAAGGGATTAATTTGCTTAACAGCATTTTTAAGGCCTCCCTAATCCATGTAGATTCCTCATATGTCGAATTAAAAGACTATTCAACTTGAATGCCCTGTCACAATGCTGACATTGAAAAGGTCGTACATCCGAATGAGTTGTGAGATGGTTTTGTAAAGTACATTTTTCGGCAAAGGTCCTACTACATATTTTACACTTATAACGTTTCTCGCCTGTATGAATTGTTTTCAGATGTTTGTTTAAATTGCTACGTTTAGAGAAAAACTTTTTACATAATTCACACCGATGATTTTTAATTCCAACATGAATATTTTGTACGTGCTGAGTCAACGTAGTGCCATGTTTAAATGTTTTACCGCACTGATCGCATTGATAACTTTTTTCACCACTATGCATTTGTGTATGTCGTTTTAAATTAACTTTCTGTGTAAATGTTCGATCACACTGATCACATTTATGAGGTCTATCACCAGTGTGAATATTCATGTGCCTATCCAAGTATCTTTTCGTCATAAATGCTTTATTACAAAAATCGCACTCAAATGGCTTTACGCCAGTATGAATTTTTGCATGTGCAATTAAATTACATTTTCGTGCAAATAGTGTACCGCATACATCGCACTTGAACGGTTTTTCACCAGTGTGCATTCTTACGTGACATATAATTTCATCGATTTGAACGAACGCTTTAGGACAATGTTTACATTGATATACATCCTCAGAGTGTATTCTTAAATGTTTCTTCAGTAAACTCTTGACGGGAAATGACTTTTTACAAGTTGGACATTCATATGGCATATATCTTGTATGATGGGTACTGATATGTATAATTAAATAATGCTTTGTTACGTAACATTTTTTACAATGATCACATTGAAAATATCTTCTAACATTGTGTGACTGATTTTCCACTGGTTTATCTGCTGAGACAATACATTATATTTTCAATATGCTTTAATTATTCGTTTAAATAAGAATATAGTTTATTTTTCTTTTTAATACTCACTTTGATTGGATTCTTGATTCTGTTCTGGTACTTCTCCAGTATATTCGGGTGAAGTGGTTTCTATTAAATATAAAATTAATGTTGCATATTGTTCAACTGTGTACTCGTATGGAAAAAAATATATCGAAATGTATGTCAAAATATATAAATAATAATAATGAAAATGAATGAAATAATAATGAAAATATATTTTAAATATATTTGTTTCTGTGTAACTATATTTTGACATTAATTTTGCAAATATATTCTTACTTATATATTTACAAATATATTTCAGAAATATCTTTTAAATATATATTAAATATATAAATTTTTGCCGAAAATATATGTGCACATATTCACATATATTTTTGCATATATTTCGAAATATATTTTCTACCGTCAGAGTAAATTGTATAATAAATTTCGTTGCGATGTTTTTTGTAATAATTACCTGGCGAAGATTTATTATTTAAAATATAAAAATGTTTTGCGAGATAACTGTCAAGTTTGTCAAGACTCTCAGTTAAATTTGCTCGTAGCATTTTGAGTTTAAATGATATATGTTTTTGAGATGAAATCTAAAGAAAAAAAGGTGGAATGTAAACAAATAATTAAATAAATTATTTAACAGTAAGGTTCATTATAGCTTCGTCGATTAATACTTTTTCTCACTAGTTATTTAAAATAAATAAACATGTATTGAAATTTGGAAAAGTTAAACGTATAAAAGTATTAGAAATGCCCAAAACAATAGGACAAAATTGTGTTTGGAAATTGTATTTGATCCCAGAAAACAAAATTGTTTTGGAAATTTAAATGTAATATGTGTTTTGATATACATATATATATAAATACTAATTTCTATAATTTTAATTCCTTATATGATACTTTCTTTAGTGTAATTTATAACTTAAGAAAAGACAGATATATTCATGTCAAATCGACCAAAAAAACACAAATGAAATGTTGCAGAAAATATTGGATTGTTTTACACAAAACTGTCAAACATTTTTTTATTACAAAATATACAAAATTGATACAATGTATAATATAACGTTGTAATATAACATTGCAAATGCTTTTTATTTGCATTTAGGATTTAGGGTTTTTAGGATGTTCTATTTCATGAACTGTTTGTAAATGTCGCTTCAAATGAATCACTTGATTAAATGAGAAACAGCAAAGATGACATTGATAAGGTCTTGCTCCAGTATGAATGATCTCGTGTCTATTTAAATGCACCATTTGTGTGAACGATTTCTCGCAATGCTGTCATTTATGAGTTCTTTCGTGTAAAATGAAATTAGTTTTTTCTCCAAATGTTTTATCACAAAATTGACACTTAAAATAGTTTCCTCTTTTATGCACCCATACGTGTCGACTTAAAACATCCCTGTCTGTAAACCATTTATTGCATACATTACATTGATACCTTTCAACATTTCTTTCTATATTCACATTTGACGACGATTCATTGATAAATGTTGAAATTGGATTAGAACTTTCGCCAGTATTCGTATTTGTGACTTCATTTAAGGGCAACATTATAGAGACTGAAACATCGTTTGTTGGGTATAAATGAGAATTTTCTTCAGTATGCATATTCGCACTTTCATTTAAATGCTTCATTAGTGGAACGGACAGATCGTATTTTGGATAAACATATGAATTTTCTTCGGTTTGGGCATTTTCATTAGTAGAATTTATGGTTAAATCCTGAGTAACGACTTCCGAGAATAATTGATCAAAGTCTTGACACTGGTTTGATGTTCTTTCAATTTGTGGATTTTCATTAGTAGAATTTATTATTAGATCCTGAATAACGATATCTGATAATATTTTATTAACATCTTGACACTCATTTGATGTTTCTTCAATATTTATTTGCGGTAATATATCTAATAAAATAATTAAATGTACATGTTATGTTATCAAAAGTATAATAAATTCAGTTAACATTATAAGCATTTTTTTGCAATAATTACCTGTCGAAGAATTATCATTGAAATGTAAAAAATGGTCTAAATCTTCTAAACAACTGTCAAGTTTGTCAAGGCTTTTATTCAGTTTGTCCTTATCCATTTCTACTTTAAACTTCGTATTCTTTTCTTTTAAATGGAGTCTGAAAATAAATTACTTTATCGTAAAAAAGCCACCAAGAAGGTTTTTTTTAATAAAAAATTGAAGATATATATTCTTTTTTCTTACCGATTTAAGTGAACTGTTTAATGCAAATATAAGATTTATTTAAATTGGTTTACATAGTATTATTAACTGTTCACAATAAGCGAATTTTTTAAAATTTGTTTTTAAATACATTTAAATGTTACAATAAATTAACGCTTATAAAAAAAGTACGTCTGACATAGTGAAACGTAAATATGTGTTTGAAACTTCAGCTTGCATCAAGCATTATAAAACTGTTTCCCTCAATTTAAATGTAAATATAATGTTTTGATAATATTTTTCACGAATCTCTACAGAAAGAATAAACGAGTAGATATATTATTATCTCGAAATTTGTTGTATTATTGTATTTCCACTTCACTGTTTAAATTAAATTGTTAATATTAATAATTATATTAATAAAAGAAAATGACATTTTCTAAAAAATTTTATTTGAATAATTATTTATTCTAAAAATATAACAATCATAATTATTTATATTATTTTATATTAAAATTTTATTAAGTTATAAACTTTACAATTTAAAGTCCTGATGTTTATCTTTTAAATGTGTTGTGTTAATTGGAAACTATAGCAACATACTGTACGCCAGTAGCTGAGTTCAGCACACGTTTCTGTAAATTCAAGCGATATGTTGTCTACATAAAACTTATTGAAAAACGTAGTTGTGTTTATAAATATTATTAAAAAATGTCATTGTTTAAAACTAAAGAATGGTGGCGAACAGGGTGTGGAACAAATGAGTTTTTTCATAAAAATAGCCTCATGGTTACACCTCTTTTGGGTCCAGAAGTAAAAGATGTGATTATTGTCGGCAGTAATAGCGGTTATTTACGTATTTATAGTCCGTCGGCTCGTTGGTCCGATGACACAAAATCTACTACAGCATATAAATCAACGGATTTAATCATTGAAATGCAACTGAATGACTGTATAGTTGACATGAAAACTGGAAAATTTGTGTCGTAAGTATTTGTGAAATAATACTTGCTAAGGTATTTTATTGTAATTGAATATTATAACATTATTTAGATATTCAAAAATATATCAATTATTTATCCTTATTCTTATTAATAAAGTTGATGTATACCAATGAAGTTATTGGAATTGAAATCAACGTTATGTCTGACGTTCTTATTAGCCAATTAGATTGCTTCATAATTTGGCAGCTTTTTGACGGCTTTAATTTTAAATTTGTTGACATTTCAAGATCAGCTTATTAAACATTACAATAAAAAAAATTGTATAAATACACTACTGGAAAAAAAATCAGCCACCTAAAAAGAAATCAAAAATACCCAATTTTCAAGTAGCTCGTATTTTGTCAAAATACATTGCAAATTGAAAAATTCAAAAAGCGGGTTATTTGGGAAGGTGCCTAGTTTAGTTTACATGCACATCCGACATTTTTTACACCCCACCCCCCCCCATTACTCCACCCCTAAAACATGTGTTATAAAATTGAAAAAAATTGAATCGGTATAGTATGAGTATGTTATGGGTATCTTAACATACCCATAACATACCACTAACTTACCTACGACATACCCATAACGAATCAATAAAATATTCATAACATATCCGTAACATACATATAACATACCCCTAAGATATCCATAATATACCCATACCATATCCATGAAATACCCAACATACTCATAAAGTTTCCATAACACATCGATAACAATTCTGCAACATTTCCATAAAAACCAACATTACAGGTACACTATTCTGATTTCATATCCACATCCTTCCGATAAAAATCCCATAACATCGAGAATATACTCGTATTATAAAATATATAATATAGAATGCATAATAATTGATATCGAATCATTTGTTTGCACAATTTTCATTTTCAGTGGATCTTCCGAAACTCATTTAGCTATTTTGACAATAAAAAAGTTAATTGTATATAATGTAAATCTTACTAGAGGGCCAATGGAATATGGTAACAATTCTTTTAATTATATAATAATGCATTTTATACAATAAATTATGTTCGAAATTATTTATTTAGGTGATCGATGTTTATTAAACGAAGTTTATGAGCATTCTTTATCTTGTTTACCGGCATCTTTGACAACGGGATCATTCGGTGGTGTTGAAGGTAGAGAATTTTTTTGCATACAAAATTTTGACGGAACTTTACAATTTTATGAACAAGAAGCATACATGTTCAGTCGTATTCTTAATGATCATCTGTTACCCAACATTGTACTGTATAATTGGAAGAATGATTTTATAGTTGCATCAAATTCAAATTGGATTTTAGAATGTTATAGGTAAATATTCAAAATAAATATTTCTACACTATTATATTACATCAATAATAAAAATTAAATTAACAAAATATTTTTTATTTTCAAGTTATTGTAATATTGCTGAGTCTGGAAGAAAAAATGATAAAAATGGGAAAGAAATTCCGAAGGAATTGAAACCGGATTTAAGTTATAATATTGGTGAACCAGTCATTGACATGAATATCGTTACTTTAAACAGCTTTGAAATAGTAATCTTTGTTCTGGGTACACGAAATATGTATTGTTTTCATGGAAACAATTTAACATTGATGTACATGAAGAAACTGGATTATTGTTCCCTTTGTTGTTGGACGTATGTTACTGGTAATTATAATTATTCGCTATATGTTATATCACACTGACTAAGAAAAATTAATTTTATATATATTTTTGATTAAAATAAAATAATATAAATTTATCAAATTTAATGATTATAGAACCTGATGGTCAATTAATGGTGGCTGTGGTTGTTGACACAAATACTTTACTCATATACGAAGGGACAACTTTAAAGTGGTCTGCTCAATTCCCGTATACTCCAGTATCAATAGCGAGAGCTCATACGCAGGTTCAGATTAGACTTCAGAATAAAGATTAGCAATATAACGATTGTAATGTATACATTATTTTTATTTTTAACAAAATTAAAATTGAATTGCAGTATCTGGAAGGAATCATAGTAATCCTTTCAGCAGACGGTCGATTAGAAGCTTGTTATTTAGGTTCAGAACCATCCGTTTTTACGGGAACACGTATTTTTAATCGTACAATAGACAGTAATAAATCGTTGAACAACATGAATGATTATGAACAACTTATTAAAATGAAGGAAAAACATGGTAATCATTATGATGGTATTTCATTATTAATTTTCAAATATAATTTATATTAAAAATTGACGATGATATTTGTTTCAGAAAGTACACTTTCAGATGTAGCTATTAAAACAGAATTAATTATAACAGTAAATGTTTTGCATGGGGTAGATGCAACTCAAAGATCTCGAAATACAATTGGAAAAATTGTAGTACAACTTTCTTCTTACAATACATTATTTAACGTACAAGTTTATATTGATATGCCTAAGCCATTAGCTGTTTCTATACCTGAATATAAAATTCCAAATCTGTGTACGATGTTTATTAACATTTTTATACATATTTATATTAAAATTATAATTAAATATTTTTTTATACTGAAATGAATTTCGCTTTTACGTTATTTAGGTCAAAAACATATAATGGAATTAGCAATACAATTAGATGAAGATTTGGTTGCTAAAACATTTGAATTTTATGTATCTGCAACTTATACTGATAAAAATGATGATTATCGTTTTGTTCAAAAAAAGTGCCAAGTACCAATTAATTTTCTAATTCGTACTTCTGCTCCTGAAAATGTAGCCTCCTTGAATGTTACAATCAAAAGCACTGGTCCATCATTACATATAAATCAACTTTTATCAGGTTGTTATATTTTAATTATAATTTATATTATTTATATTTTATATATTATTTTATACATAATTTATATTTTATACATAATTTATATTTTATTGAATACAATACACTTATTCATGACTTATATAATTTTGTATACAATTTCATTTCAAATTGAATTATGATAAAATTACATTAATTTTATTCTTAGCGTTGTAATTACAACGAAAAAGTACAACCCTAATAATAAAAAGGCGAAAATTATCACTGAAAGTAAAATATTATTGCAGTGTTCTGATTTGATTATTTTATAAATTTAAAAGATACGCGTTTTTAATTATTCATTAAATAACACTGAATTATTTTGTATACTTATATTTCATTCACAATATAATACATAAACATACACAATTTTCAAATCTTATAATTAGTTGAGTTTTATAAAAAGTTTCTTTTAACTAAACAAACTGCGGGTTACAATAATTTCATAAAAAACTTAATCATCCATAAATTCATCATCCATAATTTAACCCTTATGATTCATCATATGACCACTTAAATTACTCTTTTTTGAGAATGATTTTTCACACAACTGACACTCATAAGTTTGTTCATTTCTATGCGCTCTAATACTGTGTTGATTTAAAGCTGCTTTGCATATGAATGATTTATTACATGTTTGACACTTAAAAAATTTCACTCCTTCATGAATTTTCATATGTTGATCCAGATTTTCTTTAGTTCCAAATAATTGTCTACACATTTGACACTGGTAACATTTGTCTGTCTTATGAATGATTTTATGTATATTTAAAGTAGACATTTCTGCAAATGATTTGTCACATATTTCACATTTATAAAATGTTTCCTCATTGTGTTTTTTAATATGTTGCTCTAAAAGATCTTTCTGTGAGAATGAATCCTTACATATATCACACTGATAAGTTTGTTCATTAATATGTACAGCCACATGTTCTTTCAAATCTTTCTCTATCGAGAATATTTTATTGCATTGCATACATGCAAAATTATTTTCTCCTTTAATTTTATGAATCTTCATGTGTTCTGTCAAAGCAGTTTTACGTGAAAATGACTTATGACAAATTTGACATTGATGCGGTGAATCGCCAGTATGAGTTTTCATGTGTCTTGTAATACTAACGCGATCTACGAAGGATTCATTGCAATATTGACACTTAAGAAATTGTGGAGGTTTATGTGATTTTATAACATGTTTTTCCAGAAGATTGTATACGGGAAATGATTTTGTGCAGTGTGGACATGAATGACATTGTGGTACATCTGTTGAAAAACATATATATATATTTCAAACTGTTAAAAAAGAATTGTTTTTCTTTTCATAAATATTTGAAAAATTATAATTACCTGAGGGATAATATTCACGTGTCTCTTGGTATGGATTGAAATGGTTAAAAAGGTTCATTAAGTAGGAGGGTTCCATTTTTTTTGAACATTTATTTCAAATGATTTCTTTCCTTGATATAATTGGAACAAGAAATTTTTATTTGTTATACTAATTCAGCTGAAAAATATATTTATATAAACATATAGACAAATGAAGAAACTAATAACCCTTTTAATTATACTTCTGAATTAATTAATTAATATATTCTCTTACCACTTTTAGTAAAGTTATTTTATTTTAACAATTTTTTCTCTTTTAATTATTTCTTTCTTAAATTAATTCGGTATTTAATAAATAGTTCGATCTTAACACTGATAATACACAAGACAGACAAATTATGTTTGGTCTTCATTATTTGATCACATTAAATACGGCAAAACTGTTTTCAAAATTAAAACGTAAATATTGTGTTTTGATGTTAAGCTTTCTCAAAAATAACTTATATTTATCAAATTTGATAATTAAAATTAAATGAATTAATTTATAATAATATGTTATATATTTTTTAAATAGATTTTATAGGAGAAATTGCAGAAAAACAGATGATAAATTCTGTGGGTTTACAACATATCAAAGATTCCCAAATCGTGACAATTGTAATGGGATTGATGTCTAATCGTTATCGGGTGCAATCAAATAGTGGAATAGCAATGTCGCTTGTTGTTCAGCAAATAATAAATAAATTGTTAGAAAAAACAGCAGATAATCAAATTGTTACAGTAAATCATACACATGTTCAACTTGTTATAGAACAAATGGAGGCTCGATTTGAAATACGTCTTCGTATATATAAAATTATGGTATATAATGATATTATAACATAAAAAGTTATATCAAAATAATCATTTAATAATTTAATTATTTCAGGGAGAAATAGATTTAGTGATGACACAATTGCGAGAAATCGAAAAAAGAATGTTACGTTCAATGGTGGAAAGAAATATAAAGTCATTATCCACGTCGGAATTGATGACACTTTTAGAATCAACCTATTCTACGTTTCTGTCACTTTTAAATGAACTTGGAAAAGCACAAGAAGTAATATCAAATTGAACAATAATTTTGAACAATAATTGAACAATAATTGATATTGTTTTTTATTATAGGAATTAAAAGCAGCAACTCACAATTTACATTCTTTAATTAATTTAATGTTATGTTTGATTGGTTTGAGCTTAAAAAAAGAAACATTTTTGCTTTTAAAATCAGCCATTCAATTTGAACCAAATTCTTATGATGAAATGGTAATTTATTGCATTATATCTCCATTCTTTTATCAATATGAATGAATGAATAATTTTGTTGGATTTTTACAGGACTGGGAAGAAATAACGGATTTATTACTAACTAAATTTTTGCAACTTAATTATAAGAAAATCGAAACTCAGTCAAAGAATGCATTACAACGTTTTACAACTAAGGAAGAGTTTAATCGAATGAAGCAACATTTTATTTTCACATTTGAAAAGTTTAGCAAAGAAAAAGAAATATCAGAAATTGCTGAAAACCCTACTGCAGATGTTTTCAGTTAAATTTAATAATATAATAATTCATTATATTAAAAAAAATAATTAAATCTTTTTATTTTCAAGTTTTACAGTCTCTGAAAGTAGAAAGTCCCATTAAATAATATTTTTCTACGATGTATAAATATACATTGAAATGTATTTGAATTTAAACTTTAACATTACACGAAAGTAAGAATATTTTATATAAATTTAATTGAATATGAAAATCAATAAAACTTAATCTCCGTTTTATTTCTGTTAGTTGTATAAAAAGACGTGCCAAGAGAAATAGAAATGATGTATTATGTGAAAAATATAACACTTCGGCTATACTTCTTCTTGAATGTATTTTATTATAAACATGTTTTACAATATTAACAGAATTTATTCACAACATATTAAATATGAAATCATTTTACCCAAGTGATCGATTGTTAAATCATTCATTAGTATACATTTTATTAAGAAATACTGATACGGTAGACTTCTCGAGATATCACGTTTATATAATTATATAAAAATCACCGTTGAAATCTAGGACTAAATAAAATACAATTGAACATTTCGATTGTACGGAAAATATATGAACATATAATCAAGATTTAAAATTAAAAAAAAATTATACAGTTTTTAATGCATCTTAAATATTAATCTCTTATATCTCAATATCATTTCATTTCCTAACTTTAATATAATCGTTTCAATATTCTTTAATGTTTTTCCGTCTACGTATTTGATATTAATATATTCAACTGCACTTTACCTCGAGTCGTTCTAACTTATCGCTGACTTCTGTGACTAATTAATAAGTTTAATGGTTGAAATATTAAAACTGAACAAATTAAAAAATTAAAGCAGTTAGTTGGAATGAAGAATAATACATTTTAGAACTAGTATGTAAAAAATGAAATCGATTAAATTTCATATAGAATTTCAATAGTATTGAAAATAAGACAAAAAAAGGTTAGAATTAACAATAATATATGTAAAACTTCGAGTACAATTATAGTAACTTCAATAAAATATGTAAATTTGTGTTATTATCACTGTAAATTCAGATAAACATTTTATAGAAATGTAAGAACTATAAAGACATTTTTAGATTGAATTTGCGCATTTCTTCCTCGTAAAATAGTCAATAAAAAGTAGTCTCAAAACGATTGGTTGATTTTATGATGAGATACTCAAAGTACAATGTATCTCCTGTAATAATGTATGTAGCTTTTTCTTTAATGGATTTGGACGAAATTTCGTATAGTTCCAAACAAGTTTGCGAATACTTTAGACATTAAGAAGCTTAATTAATTAATTAGTTCTACATAATATATAAGTTATGTCGATGTTTTCAAAGGAAATGATGCTCAACGTTTAATGAATACATTACATAAATAATATACTATATTATTACAATTTTTTAAATAAACATCCAAGTATTTTTGGATTTTAATGATAAAATTAATTTCTGTATTTAGCTTTTTAATAAATTTTATAATACATTTTAGTTAAATAAATTTACAAGTTTATAACATTCGAAAATACTTAGTTCCAGTTTATTGAATAATATACGTATTTTCTGGTTTTTTTGTTTTCTTCAGGATGTGGTATCTCTCTTTAACTATTTTTTATATTATTAATTAAATAAAGTTAAAACTTCCCTGATAACCACGCTTTATGCAAATGATTTAAACAAAATGTGCATAAATCTAATTCAGCTTTCACATGTAATATTTACATTAAACGTTCATAATGAATTAAATTTCTTTAATTTAAGAATTAATATTGTTAAAGTTACTTTAGAAATCTTCGATCATCGTTGTATGGAGTACCAATAAAAAATAACCAGTTTTAAAAAAGTAGTGAATTAAATATAGAATTTAATTTTCTTAAATATTTTTCAAAGTATACGATTTATGTAAATATTGCTGCACAATGCGGAGCTATCTTTACATCAGATTTATATCATTCTAGATATCAGAGTTACTGAAAAAGATCCGGAATATATGCTAATTACTGTAGGTATAATTAAGTAAATATAAGATGTCGCTTAAATTGAAAATGATGTTGAGCATCGATGATAAATATGATTTACATATGACAATTGCGATATCTATAATTCGAAAAGTCTACTGCTGGTGATAAGCCGTTAATGGAAGTGTTAGCTAAAACATGAATTTTCAGGCTAAAGTGTCGCTCTCTGCTGGAACGTTTAAGCTACGTAGATTTTATAGATTTCGTTCAGATATATATTTCATTTACTTATTTGCAAATACTGAGCAACATTTAACCTAATGTAATTATAATAAAAATTAAAATATCAAACAATAGTAATAAAATTATTTTTAAATATTTGATGTTTCATATCAAGAAATAAGAAATACATTATGAATCGAGAAATTGGGAAAGTTTGCATTTGAAAACTATTTAATTTGTTTAATGTAAGCATTTGACAGATTTTAAAAAAATAAATTGCAAGCTATTGCAAGTACGTTTTAAAATTAATATTCTAAGTGAAAAAACAAATTTCTTTTTTTTTATTAAATAGATTAAAACTATAAGTAAAAATTTTGTGTATATCTCTAAATATTTTAAATATTAAATGTATCTAAATTTTCTCAGAATTATGAAATACATATTATGCATTATTTTAAACATTATGTTGTACACTTATATGTAAATGGTTGCACTCTACAATTCTACTTATACACATTTACGTTTGAATCGTATTCTGTTACACATTTATATTAAATGTAAGCTCGGTTATCTATGTTACAGTTATTTTGAATCAAAAGTAAAATTCTCACAACATCATTTCTCTAACATTATAAATAAAATGAAAATTATTCACTTTTTTATTAAATTTAATGTACTTACACCCAATTTTCTTCAAATATATTTTAATAAAAAATGTTTTCTTTAATAATAGAACATTTATATCTTATACAATTAATAATAATATTAAACAAAATTTCGTTGCTCAATATTTGAAATGTCTTACTCTTAAGTTTAAAAGCAAGACATTTTTTTGCATTTATTTGTTCGTCTTTTTTCATAACTTATTATCACGGTGAATCGCAAGTAAAAATTACATGTCTTTAAATGATTAGTTTGTTGCAAAAGCGATTCATCTTTTTGTTTGTTTATTTTTTTCTTTAAAGTTCTTATGGTTTTCGTGTAGTTTTGCAGTCTTTCGTTCCATCGGCGGAGTCAGGATAGTCTTCTTGCCGAGAATGTTTTTGTTCTCGATCTTTATATTCTCGTCGCTGATGATGGCCATTGCCATCTTGATCCCGACGTTGGGACCGATTAAATCGGTACTTTTTGTTACCGCCATAGTAACTTCCACCGCTGTGATAACCTCGGGATCGATAAAATGGGGGATAACTTGCGGAATTATTATCTGCTTTGTTGGTGCTATTACGTAACTGTGGTAACACAGTTCCATCATCAAATGATTTGCGTTCTTGCTGTTTTGGTTGATTTTTTTCATTTCTGTGATAATCCGAATGATTTGAACCGTGGTCGTAACTATAAGTTTGACAAAAATGAACAGAATTTCATTAATTTAAAATCTAAACTAAATATAACTTAACACTAGAACTTCTGAGGCTGCCAATTTGGCTCCGTGCGATATTGACATGTTAAATTATTCATTTTATCAAAAACTTTTGTATGACTTTCATTTTTAAAAATTTTCCTCATTTTGCATTTTTAACGTTATATATAAATACTACTAAAACGTCCATGGAGCCAATTTAGCTCCGGAAAAAGTACTGCTTATTTATATATGATTTTTCGATTTTTTGTATGTAAAAACAATTCATACAATAATTTTTCACTTTAATTAAAACTCCGGGAGTTCTAGTCTAGTGTAAAATACAAAGAGTTTCGAACTATTAAAACAATTAAATTAAAATGAATATACACGCTAAATAAAAGTCACTATACCAAAAATAAAAATTACTATACTATTTATGAATCTGCCCGAATTAAAAGTTCCAAACAATTCCTAATAAATGTTTCAAATTTCCTAATACACATATTTAAACATTTGTATACATACATATACATGGTTTGCATGTGTATTAGGAATTGTGCAACATTTATTTGGAATTATTAGGAACCTTCAACACGGGTGAAGACATCTCGACAACAATGTAAAACAATATCATAAAATAAAAATAATATAACATCGTATAGTAAAAATGTTTACGTTATATCATAATTTTGATAAAATCATGTGATAGAAATAGATATGCTAAGTTAAATTGTTTACTATACCATGTGCTACCATATGCTATTTTTACATTAAAATATAATACTTTTTTACATAGATGATGAGTTTTCCCTAGATTTATAAATGATATAGTA
This sequence comes from Gryon sp. ZL-2020, assembly GCA_022817425.1. NCBI lineage: Eukaryota > Metazoa > Arthropoda > Insecta > Hymenoptera > Scelionidae > Gryon > Gryon sp. ZL-2020. The sequence goes on from JABFPJ010002103.1 coordinate 19,547, forward strand.
ATTTTTATTAGAAGTTACAATAATTTTTATTGAAGTTTTATTTAGCGTTAAGTTAAACTGACTTTTGGTTTCCCTTAGATCCTCGATGCCAGTAACTTTGTGATTGAAGAGGTGGAAATTTGTATGAATTTTCGTCTTGCGATCCTTCACTAGTGGTTGGTCTGCTGTGGTGATGATGATTTCGACGACCACGACTACTACCACCAGGGTGATTGTTGGTGTTTGCCAGACTCGCTTTCAAGCTTGCGATTTCTTTGTTTTGTTCCTCATATTCACGACGCAATTTTTTTACCATTGCTTCTGCGTCTTGTAAGCGTGAAACTAATTCAGACTGACTCCGATTCATTCCAGTGTCTACTTGAATTCCAATTTCTTTAACCGATTCTTTTTGCACTTCTAACAATCTAAAAATGAGTTAATATAAATTCGACTATAGAAATGTTGCTTTTAACGGGAATAATCATTTATTTAATTGATAATTGATTGTTTACTTACTTTTTCTGTTGTTCTATTATTTCATTCAAATAAGAATTGTGCGTTTTAGTTTCATCCAAAGATTTTTTTATGTCGTGTATTTCTTTCTCCAGAAGTTCTACTTGAAGAGGAGTACTATTGACAGATACGGGGCTTCCCTAAGCACAAATTATCAATCAAATTATGAATATAAAATTAATTATTATACAAAATGATATATTTCTTTTTCAACGATATTTACCTTCGATTTCATAAACCCTACCCCATTTCCACTATCTTCCGGAGATGAAGGATTACTTGACGAAAGAGATATGTTACTTTTGGAAAATACTAACTGAAATTGTAAATCTGAAAATCCATAATGAAAAAGTTGATGGGAGGATGAAGTTGACTGAATGACGCGATATGCCAATTCAGACCTATCATAGTTTATTTCGGCTTTGTGATAGGTTGAATTGGCATAATAATGTGAGCATTTAATTTTGACAGTTGAGTCTTTTTAGCAATTTTAAAAAGTCAGATTAAAGAGTCAGATATATATAAATTAACTAAATATATATATTTTTTTATTTTAATATATGTGAAATATTGACCTTAAACTGAAAAAGTGAGCTTAATATATATATAGATATAACCAAACCCTGACGTCGGAGTTTACACCACAATTCAGTGTAAAAGTAGTGTATAAGTAGTGTATTTACGGTTCACAGTATAATTTTAGTGTATTTATCATGTGTTTGTGGTGTAATTACGGTCAAAGGCGGAACTTTTTACACTGAATTTGAAAACCGACATTTACACCAATTTTACACCATAATTTTTTTTAATAAATCAGTTCAACGGTGCAATGTAGGTGTATTTGAAGTGTACTTAATACACTCCAATTACACCCTACAATTCTATATTAATTTTTTTCCTTTATATACACCTCAATTACACCATTCAATTATAAACATAGGTTTGGCCTTTACCCTAGTAAAAATTTGATGAGGCATGCCACACCTAGCATATGGCCATGATAAGGATAGCCTTAACAAAACCCGTTCTCAGTTTTTCGGATCTGGGCCACATTAGACCCACATGAGACAAGTATCATGTTTTTTCGAAAAGTGGCATCCTGCTCAGGACCACATGCGATATTCTGATAAGGTAATGTAATGTGTGTAACGCTAGGCATCGTTATGGCCATAATCAGGTATACCATAATGTGGTTTGCCTTATAA